>JAFVLL020005995.1:18770-53467 GCA_021397915.2 Tor tambroides | reverse complement strand
GGTGTGATTTCTTCCCTTGTGCGGTGCGTCGGTGCGGTGCTCGTGGCAGGGCAGGATCGGTCACTCGCTGGGCTCTGAAATCAAGAAGAGAGGAGTCCATTAGTTCTCAGCTTCTCAGGAGATAGAGTCTCCCTGTCCTGCAGCCTCACACGGCTTATCTGGCCGCGGGCAAACGAGCCTCAGCTGTGGCCGATCCAGCCATAATGAGCAGGTGCAGGTGTGTCTCCTTCGTTTCCAGGGCAACGCTGATGAGTAATCGGGACGCTCGTCACAATATATATATATATATATATATATATACACACACAACACACACACAAATTAAATATAAATATACATTTAATATATATCAATACAATTAATCATTCTAATTTAACTATGCAATACATCCAATGTTATTTTAGTATTTAAATATTATTGTAGTATTTACTAATATTTTTTTATTTATTTTTATTAAATTAAATTTTTATTAACTTTAATATATTTTCAGTTTTGATTTTAGTTTAAGTTTTAGTAATTTTGTTATGTGCTGTTGTAATTTTTATTAGTTTTTGCTTTAAAAAATATTTTATTTAGATTTTTAGATTTCAAATTTTAATTTTAAATTCAATTTGTCATTTTTGTACTTAAATTTATTTTATTTCAGTTAATTGCCAAGTCAACATTAATATTTATATTGTGCAATTTCAGATTTATTTCAAATAACCAAATGATTTTTACAATTTTTATTTTAGTTAAGGTTTAGTTTAAAGTGTGTACATCACATTATAAAAGTAATATATAATTATATATAATATATAAATGAGATTTTTTCCTTTGCATTTCATTTGTATTGAATACTCTGTTTAACTCAAATGCATTTCATTATAAAACGTAAAATATATGTATCATATAAGTATGAAAATATACAAAAATGTAATTATTTTATATAATTAAATATCATATATAAGTTCATTTTGTACTAAAATCACAGCTTTTAATTTAAAAAATGTGTATATATTAATTTTAGTTGACAATAACAAAAACGAATACAACACAAATGTAAAATATTATCTGTATAATGTATTATATATATATATATATATATATATATATAATCTGATGCATTTCAACAGGATATTTATTGTAACGTATATGTATATAATACTATTTTTTTTATTATTATTATTATTATTATTCTGTTTCTCAGAAACTCAGAAATACACAACATTATGAAAGAAAAAAAATATATATAAAGTAAATAAATCAAATCCTGAGCCCTGCCCTACATCATTTCCCACTGAATATTCAATTATAGGATCATTTAAAGTAGCATTTTGAAAGTAGGATGTTAGCAGGACGTCACAGGGGTGCCTGCAGAATTCAAACAGAGCGTGGCGTCAGCAGCGGTGGGGGATTGTCTTTAGCTATTGTTATCAGGGGTCATAAACTCTTGCACAGCACTGGAAGTTGCTTGGCAGTGCAGGAGCCCTATAAATCAGGGTCATGAGATGGAGCTTGTTTCTATATAGACAGTCGTACATCCTCTTTGGAGAGCACTAGAAAAATAGCTAGCCTGTTAGCGTCAAATAGTTGGAGAAATTAGAGTCATTGCTATGATCACAAGTAGGGGGCAGGGTGAACAAACTGGACCTACTAACAATTTAGTGCTATGTCTCCATAGCAAAATTCACAAAAATGGTCCATCTGCATTAAAATCTTTGCCTCGCAGATTAAATTAAGTGAAGTCGTCGCCACTGGAAAAGACGGCCGCATTCTCAAAGAAGACATCCTGAACTTCATAGCTAGACAGACGGGGGCTATCTTACCCCCAGCGCCCTTCCAGGAGATTCGTCCTCCCCCTCCTGCGGCCGTAGCACCTTCAGCTCCAGCTGCGAAGCCCAAAGAGAAGATGACTCCACCTAGTATACCTACTCCTGCGATCCCTAAACCTGTTTTCACAGGCAAAGACCACACTGAGCCCATTAAAGGTTTGTTTGTTTGTTTGCGTATTTTGATTCACAAGTTGATTCACTCACTGAAAGTTTTTACGAAGGCTTTCAGAACGTGATGGTTCAAGTTTTGTCAGCAGTCATTTTTGGCTCTAAGGCAAGAAACAAAATTTTTTATGAAATTTAAAAATGTTTAACAATTTTTTTTTTTATTTTAACAAAGCCTTTGTGAAGGTGATGGTTAAGACTAGAATCAAATGCATGCTTAGTCAATCCCATAATGCACTGTGACAAGGTGAGTGTAATCAAAGTCGATATGATGATTTCACGTAATTACGTAAATTATGTAAAAAAAAAAAAAAATATATATATATATATATATATATATATATATATTAATTAATGAGAGTGGTTCAGTCTAGGTAATTTTACACAGTTTTTGTTTGTGTTATGTATTTTAACGTTAGCTTAGCAACACGTTAACGTTAAACTTAAGATCACTTGAAATCTATTGTGAACAGCGCAATTTTCATTTTTCTTACAAAGGCTTTCATAAGGGGATGGTTAAAACTGTCAGCAGTAAACTTTGGCTCTAAAGCAGAATCACATGTATGCTTAGTCAATCCCATAATGCACTGCTACAAGTTCAATCCAAAATGACCGACAAAGTCAATGACAACTTTACTTAATTATTCATTCAATACAGAAAAATATTAGTAAGAGTAGTTCAATCTAGTTAATTGTACGCAATTTTTGTGTGTCATATATTTTAATGCACACTACAGTATTTTGCAGTTAGCTTAGCAACATGCTAACATTAAACTCAATTGAAATCATTTGTGAACAACACAATTTGCATGAGCTGCAAATTAAGATTCAGAGGGGCAGTAGTTAAAACTATTTCAACCATATTTTTAGGCTAAGGCAGAATCACATGTACGCTTACTAAATCGCATAATACATTGCGACAAGCCCTTACGAAAATTAGCGATGGTTTTACTACAAATAAAACCAAGAAACTATGGTTATTGTAGTTGTAAATTGTAGTTGTAAACACAAATTAACCATGGTTTTGCTACACTAATCATAGTTTAACAAGGCTATTTGTAGTAAAACTGTGGTTTTACAAACAGTAATCAGTACACCAAAAAACATGGTAACTACAGCCATGGTAGTTCATTCTAGTTAATATTGCACAATATTTGTTTCTATTTTGATGCGTACTATGGTTTTGTGCAGTTAGCTTAGCAACAAGGTAACATTAAATTGAAATCAAGTGTGAACAGCACGATTTGTAGAATTTTTATTGATTTTTTTTTTTTTTTCAAACAAAGGCTTTCAGAAGGCGATGGTTAAGACTATGTCTGCGGCCCTGAAGATCCCTCACTTCGGTTACAAAGATGAAGTTGATCTGAGCCAGTTGGTCCGGTTGCGCTCTGAGCTGAAAGGCCTGGCTGAGTCACGAGGAGTGAAGCTCAGCTACATGCCGTTCTTCATCAAGGTATGAAAGTGATTGATTTGTGGTGAAAACCCCTCCAATTAAACCTGGTTTTAATATAACTTAATATAATCTTCTTCACAAACAGGCAGCGTCTCTCGGTCTCCTCCATTTTCCCATTCTCAACTCGTCTTTGGATGAAAACTGCACAAATATCACTTATAAGGTAACGTTTCCATCTAAATAAAGATATTTCAGATTAAAATGAGGTAGATCATTGACCATTGGTTGTCCTCCTCCAGGCTGCTCATAACATTGGACTGGCAATGGATACCAATCAAGGTCTTCTAGTACCTAACGTGAAGAACGCACAGATGCTCAGCGTCTTTGAAATCGCAGTGGAGCTCAACCGCCTGCAAACGTTGGGAGCGGCGGGGCAGTTGGGGTCTACTCACCTCACGGGGGGAACTTTCACGCTCTCAAACATCGGATCGGTAAGTTGAGAACTGCAGGCTGACCTTTGCTTGCTCCTGTAATGTAGTGCTAATTATATAGCTACACAGGGAAATGACCTAACATTAATGTTGGTGGTGTTGTTGACAGATTGGAGGAACCTATGCAAAGCCGGTCATATTACCACCCGAGGTTGCCATCGGTGCTCTCGGAAAGATCCAGGTGTGTAAAGTTTTGTGCTGAAATTCCGGTTTACCCGTACGTTGCACTATATAGTGTGCAAGATTAGGATTTGTGCATTGCAAATTATGTCGGGAAACAAATTATTTTTCACGGTTTTGCAAAGTGTCCTTATCGCAATAGCGGTAAGATTTTATGATAAATAGTGATGCAATTTTTCGATAATGTAATATGTTCTGATACTGCCGTACTAGTGTGCGACATGGTTAAGTATGCAATTTTCCATACTAGCATTGTAACGTCTTTTCGTACTTTGTAGACATTTATGCTTCAGTTAGTATGCTGTCTACATAGGCAACAAGGCAGCGTGCTAGTTTTTAGAATTGAGGCCAATTTTTAAAGTAACATGATCTTTTTTTGTGTTCTCCACAGGTGCTGCCCCGGTTCAACCACAAGGGCGAGGTAGTGAAAGCGCACATCATGAACGTGAGCTGGTCCGCCGACCACCGGATCATCGACGGAGCCACCATGTGTCGTTTCTCCAACCTGTGGAGATCGTACCTGGAAAACCCCACTTCCATGGTCCTGGATCTGAAATAGAAAGCACACTTCCTCCAAGCACATCTAGACATATAACTCCGTCTCCCGACACTAAAGATTTTTCGCTACTGGGGCACAGAGCTATTTGAGCCACTGGTTTCCATCATGACTGAAGAACATTTCCACAGTGTCATGAAGCTAACTAGTGTTTTGTTGTTTTTCTTCTTAATTCTTTCCTCTTGTTGCCTTACTGACATCAGATGTTACATCTACCAGAACGTATTGTGTATTGTTGAATGTTAGAGAATATGAACTCAATGTAGCAATATAAAAATGTACCCATGATGTTTTTGTAAATGAACTTTCTACATACTGTAAAATCTCCAGTGGCGTTGCACAAGGGTTGTTAAAATCAGCTATGATCAGTGATATAGTCTGGGTTCATCTCATGAAAATGTCACCTGAAAAAAAAAATCTAATAAAAAAAAAAAAAAGAAATTATATTTTGTATAAAGAATTATTATTAGTAGTAGTAGTAGTACTGTGACTAAAATACTGCTATTCCCAAAAAATGACTTTTCTTGAAGCAAAATATAATTTCTTTATCATGTTTTTTCAGTGCTGCTTTTCTTTCCAGTCCAGTGTTTTTAAAGCACAATGGAAATATATGTGATTCAAACTGGCTGCGGGGAATCACATCTTCTCTGGTGTGTGATTCTTGTTGGAGCATAATGTTCTGCCACTCATGAATAATGGGAATTTCCTTGAGGGATCCTTGTGTGAGTGTGTGAATTACGAAAGACAGTGTTTTAATAAATTATAAATTTGAGGAACCATTTGCGGACTGCTATTTAAAAGGATACTCCACCCCAAAATGAAAATTTTGTCAATATTCACTTACCCCCATGTCGTTCCAAACCCGTAAAAGCTTGGTTCGTCCTCGGAACACAATTTAAGATACTTTGGATGAAAACCGGGAGGCTTGTGACTGTCCCATTGACTGCCAAGTAAACTGCACTGTCAAGGTCCATAAAAGTATAAAAAAAAACAACGTCAAAATTGCGTCCATCGGATGCTTTTCAAAATGGCGCTACGCTGACAGAGAGACAGAGAGGAGACGAACTGTTGAATAAATGTCGTTATTTTTATTTTCTCTGCGTACAAAAAGTATTCTCGTTGCTTCATAAAATTCAGCTTGAACCACTGATGGCAGATGGACTTTTCTGACGATGCTTTTTTATGGACCTTGACGCCGTAATTTACTATGCAGCTCATGAAAAATGGGGGCAAAAACAAGTGTTGCGTTCATATTTTTGTTCAGTGTATATTCAAAGAGAAACTGTTATTTTAAGTTGTAATGATATTTCACAATATTACTGTTTTTACTGTATTCCTGATCAAATAAATGGTGACCATAGATGAAAAAGAAAAAAGAGAAAAAAAAGAAAGCAAATACATACTGTATATTGACCTTTTCATTTGATAAATGACAATTTCACAATTATCTGTTTACAAAAGAAAGAGGAGGAACAGTGGAAGGGATCCCAAGAGAAAAGCAAAAGCACCATAAAATGGAAAATGTCCAAGGAAGACCCACAAAGAAAGAGCAGGACATCATCACAGATCCCTTTCCCGAGGAGATGCACCTCAACCTGGACAACTAAGAAGAAACCAAGAGACCAAAAGTTCCCATCAAACAGAGACGAGCAGCTCATCCACTACCAGACCATCCCAGAAAGACGCTTCTCCACTGACCGAGCTCATGAAATAATCAAACACATTGTTGATGCAAGACTGGAGACTGTCGAGTACAGCTGCTCATGCTCAGGCATCTCCAAGGAATTGTCTGACTGCATTAAGACGGCTGTAAAGAAGCTGCTGTACGATCGATATAAGCTGGTCTGTTATGTGGCCATCGGGCAGCTGAAGGATTCAGTGGTGAACTGCTCCGGTAGAGCCATCTGGAGTCCAACTTCAGATACATTCACTGAATATATCTATAAAAACAGATCCTTATTTGCTGTTTGAATCTTGTTTGCAGTGTATAAAGAGTAGCATAACTGATCGACTGGAATTAAAGTACAGTTTTATGTAAGGTGACATTATGCACAGTAAAGTAGGCTATACATATGTATAGTTATAGTAAATACTCAGGAAAATGTGAAAATTTTAAATGTCAAAAAAAAAACAACAACAATAACAATATAACAGATTTTTCAAAGTTTTAAATAAAACAAAGATTATTGGAGTATGTTTTACATGAAAATACTATTTCAGTCTTTCTCTACTTCAGAATTTCATGAATAATTCAATGTGTTACTTGCTGTTTCTTTGTAATTAATTGTCAAATTTACTAGCAACTTCTGAGTGAAAATTGTTTCTACACCATTTTTTTCAATGTATAACAAAGACATTCTAGAGCAGCGGCCACAGTTTACAAATATATACATAACATCAATGTTTTGAAATGGTCCTATAAGTGTCTTTGTTAATCAGGTTAATGTTGCTCTATTCTTAAATGCATGCCTGGTGTGGTAAAGTATGCAAAAGTGGACAGCTGCTCTTGTGCCAACTTTAACATGTGACCACACTATTCAGTGTTGTCTCGGGTTAAATATAGACATTGGCCGGAGTTACGCTTCAAGAGGGAAAACCTGTGACAAACACTGAGCGGATAATTACTTCAAAGCCTATTCTTTCAACACAGATCACACTTACTGGAATTGTCAGAGGAATTATACCATTAGTGCAGCATTGGTGACTATCGTCTCCATATCAAATGGGAGCTTACCATGTATAAAATATGGTACAAATCCTGGAAGGACAATATGACCCAATGAGAGTGGTAAGCACAAGCTAATTCAAACTTCCTCAGTTTCTTTAATGTCAATCACAGCTTATGATATACATAGTGCTGATTCATATGTGTCCTATCATTTCAAACCAAAACAAGATTAATAGTTTTGCAGTGCAAACATTTTCCTGGGCGGTAAAATGGCTTATCTGTTGCCCTAGTATACTGTGTGTGTGAGGTGATATTTGGGGCTTTGTATCATCATGACGGGGGTCACGGTGTGCTGTGGGACAGTGAACTCTATCAAGACTCTGTGGGAAACCAGGATAAAGAAAAGCAAAGATGAACTGAAGAAAGAGAAAGAGCAGAGAGACAGGAGAGCAGTGGGTAGGTACGTCCATTACTGTCATGTATCCCATGGGAAGCATAATGAATGACTTATTTTAAAGCAACAGTTCTCAACTGGTGGGTCATGACCTAAAAAAAGGTTGCAGGTTTCTAAGTGCAAATACTAATTATAAAATCATGAGTAGTTAGGATAACAAAATACTTTTAAACATCAAAGGTCAAGAGTCCACTCGAACTCTATGGTTCATCTGTTCCTTAGTAGAAGCTACTCAATTTGGTAGATGCCAAAATAAAAAGTTGTTTGGCATGACCTCATCACTTAAAAACCATGAACTAAACTATGCAAAGTAAAAAGATTCAAACCATATTACATCAAATGTTATTTTTGGGTTTGGTACCACGCTGGGTCATCACTTAATGTCTAATGTAAAATCTGGATTATAAAGAACAACCAGTTGAGAACCACTTCACAGACAGATTTAATATAAAGAAAGTTTTTTTAATAGTTCAAAATCTTTGGCATAGGTTGACAGGTGCCTGGGAGGATCGTATCACTTTGGCCAAGCTAAAGGAAAAAGTTGTGACAGAGGAAGGACGTGTCATCCTGCGGATTGAAAAAGAGGAGTGGAAGGTAAAGCATTTTGTGATTTGTACTTTGTGAGTTTGAGGTCACTTTCAAATTAGAAGTCAAAAAAAAAAAAAAAAAAAAATTCTGTCATCTAGAAAGGAAGGTGCATGATTGACTCTATAATACAAATACAGGTCTTGTCCCAAAGGGGTGGTGAATGGACTTGTGCCCAGGTGACCTACACTTGGCATAAGTGTCCAATCCTTCTCCTGGAAGATCACATTCCTGCAGAATTTACCTCTTGAAGACCTTGACTAGTTGTTTCAGGAGTTTAATTATGGTTGGAGCTAAACTTTGAAGGAAGGTGGTCCTCCAGAACCAGAACCAGACACCTCACACCTCACAATAGGGTGTTCCATTTGTCATTGTAGGTGCATGAGCACCCTCAATATGCTGTTTTTGATCAAGTAAAGTGTACCTGCAAGGACTAAGATAGGGTATCCAATTCTGCTCGGCACAACGTTCTGCGGAGTTTAGCTCCAACCAGCTCCAACACACTTACCTGGAAGTTTGTAGTTAATAGGTTTTTCAAGATGTGTCAGCACTGCGCAGAGGAGAAATGATCAGTGTATGACATCAAAGTACTGCGAGAGCCATTGGAGAGCAGATGACTCTTTATGCTTTTGAATTGCTCTTGCGGTACTTTGATGTCATACACGAGGTCTGCACAGCACTGAAGCATACTGAACAAGCCAATTCTGAAGTCCTTGATTAGCTGGTTCAGGTGTGTTTAACTAGGTTTGAAGCTAAGCTCTGCAGGACACTGACCCTCCAGGAAAAGGACTGGACCCCCTTGGTCTAAGGATACGGTTTGCGGCAGGATGTACAGCAAAAGTGTCTAATCCTGGTTCTGGAGTTCCTGCAAAGTTTAGCTTCAACCTACCCCCAACACACCTGCCTGGGTATTAAAAGTCATTAGGTGTGTTCAACTTGAAGCGGCGCTGCGCAGACCAAAAGGTGTAGAACATCAAAGTACCATGAGAGCTATAGAGAGCATGGGCTCCTTATGCTTTTGAATCACTCTCGTGGTACTTTGATGTCATACACCAATTGGTCTGCGCAGGGAAGCTTCAAGTCGACCAAATCTATTTGGAAGACCTTGATTAAGTAGTTCAATTGTGTTTGATGGATGCTGGAGCTAAACTCTACAGGAAGGTGGCCCTCCAAGAACAGGATTGGACACCCCTGACTTCTGAAAGAGAAAGAGTTAGTACTTTTAATTGACCAAAGACATCTATCAAATTGCTTATATTTTTGCAGTTTTAACGGTCTGCTGGCTTTAATGATTTTTTTTCTTATTGAGTGTTTGGTTTCCTCTCTTTGCACTCTTTTTGAAGACTCTTCCTCCAGCTCTGGTCCAACTCTCCCAAATCCAAGAATGGCAGTTGCACCGAATAGGACTTCAAAAAATCCCGCGATTCATCTCAAGCTTTGAGAGTCTCATAGTCTTGGACTTGTCTCGTAATTCAGTCACAGAGATTCCCAAAGAGATCGGTCAGTAAAAAAAAAAAAAAAAAATGGGTGTCACCTATACAAACTTTGACTTTCTTTAGCCGAAGTAACTCTTAGATGCGCTCTTCTAAATAACAGGCAAACTAACTCGGTTACGAGAGCTGTTGTTGAGCTATAACAGAGTAAGCCATGTACCAGAAGAACTTGGTTGTTGTGAAAATCTGGAGAAACTGGAACTTGCAATGAATGAAGATCTGGATGAGCTGCCTACTCAGGTCTCAATAACATTGAACGCCTATATATACACAGCATATTTTGTCTTTATAACTCTTTATATACCTACCTGTGCTTGCTTTGATCTAATTTCCTTAGCTTAGCAATCTAAAGAAGCTGTATCACTTGGATCTCTCCATGAACCAATTCACCACCATTCCAGATTGTGTGGTCAACCTTCCTTCTCTAGAGTGGCTAGACATGGGCAGCAACAGGTTGGAAAGTTTGCCAGAGGACATTCACCGGTAAAACACTAAACTACATGCAACTTCAGATCCTTTTTTTTTCTGTCAATGTACTACTAATAGAACCAAGATTTTATAATAAATCCTATGAATTTTACATCCCAATTTAATCTAGAATGGAGAAACTTCACACCCTATGGCTCCCGAGAAATGAACTACAATACCTGCCAGACAATATCAGTCGCATGCAAAGTCTGGACACGTTAGTCCTGAGCAAAAATAAACTACGAGACATTCCTCCACTTATGGAGGGAATGAGTAACCTCAGGTAAGCACCAAAGTTATGTTCAATTTGTAGAACAACCAATAAAAAGCTTAATGAAAGCAAAACAATGATTTTATAGGAAAGCCTAGAACCTATTTCACATAAGTATGGGAATGCAAATACTTCTTGGACTGAGTCGCAAAACACTGGTGAAGCATTTGTGTCCACATATTTGTGCATTTTACAAACGATTACGATTACTAAGCTTAAAATGCTAATTCTGCAGGTTTGTGAATTTCCGAGACAATCCTTTGACATATGACGTGACGCTTCCTGATTTAAAAGAGGATGTAGACGAAGAAGAGAATGACAGGGAGATGTTTGGTCGTGACTTCATGCACTTCTACATCCAAGAGGCCCGGAAAAGAGGTTATGCCGTACTCAATATGTATTGTGTGCAAAACTGGTAGCAGAACTTTATTATAAAATGTTGCATAAATAAAACAGACAAGAAATTAAACCCTTGAAAGCCTTTTAATGACCAACTTTTGCATTAAACGTCTCTTGCAGGATCCCAAACTTTCACATCAGTGCTAAATGTGACGTTGGATGGCGTGTCAGAAACGGCATCGTCTTTGTGACTTGCATGCTGGCTTCTGTCTGCTTGTTTGCCTTCAGACTTGATCTTACGGTTCATCATGTCAAGTGTTTTTCCCCCAAGTTCTGTGAAGAGCACTTCTTGTTTTTTAAATGTCTTGTCGTCTATGCTGTTTGTTGGAGTTGCTTCTTCTTGCTAGTATGTCATAACTGATGTTTGTGGATGAGCTAAAATAAAAAATCCATAAACATTGATCAAATAAAATTAAGCATATGTGTCCTGCACTTGTGCTTGTTTGCTTGTTTTAAGAAGGTTTTTTTAGATTCATCTCTATTCTGATTGGCTGTGGGAACGGCAGTTAGTAACACATTCTCCAATGAAACATCTCTGCTTGTGTAGTATTTCAGGCTGGTTTCAAAGCCTTTTTGCTGGAGGTAATACACTCTGCCATGGTCAATCAGACATTTACAAAGCCGCCCGATCTGTTCCCGATCTTCAACTGACATCAAACTGCATGAAAGAATGTTTACAAATGAGATCATGATCTTAATGGAATTTGTATCGGTCAATCACCAGAAAACTCACCCGTTGAGGGTATCTGGTAAAGCTTCCTCGGTCATCTCATGTTCTTCCTCTTCATCTGTTTTATGTTTACTTTGTTTTTCTGTTGTCTTGGAGCCAAATTTTCTCATCCCACAAGTGGCCCAGCTCGACATGCGTTGAAAGGCAGCAAACTCTTCTGGCCCAAGACCTCTCTGCCTGAAGAACTCTTTTCCCACGTAGTGTCTCCACTCACAACGGTGATGACAACAAAGCGCAATGGCCAGTCCTGACACTATGAGCTTTTCACCAGTTTCCCTGCCTTCAGTTGAGTGAACAGGCTTAATATCATCACCAGCACCCTCATTCTGATGGAGTTTTATGCGCTTGGTTGGAGGTTCATCATCTACATTAGAGCAGTTGTGCTTAAATAAACACTGAAGGGCCAGATCTGTGGAGACAAGTTGACAAAACTCAATCTTGTGGTACTGATACCATAATGACGTTCATGAAGTTTTTGAATTCTTGTCTACCAGTTGCTGCACCACACAAGTGCTTCCCAACACCAATAACAGGAAGTCCTTTTTCTCTCAGAAGAGGGACCTTTCCTGAAAGGTACAAAGAAGAAATCTTATTTATGAGAAGATCAAGTTTAAGATTAAGACCATTAGGACTAGTTTAAGAAGCTAACTTACGTAAATCAAGGTGCTGAATATCAACCTGAAGCCTATCAAATGTCGAGTCTGCATTTTTGTGCTTGCCATCTACCTTAAAAACAAAATTGAAATTTAACCTTACTTTTGAGTAGAAAGAACTTTTTTTTTTTCTGTACTTGAGGAAAGAATAGCTTCCTATGAATGACACAACACCTTAAAGCGAGTACTGGACCTTTCCACAAGTAAAAAATGGACATTTTCAGCTGCTTTAAGAGCTATGTGAATCCAGTGGGACAGTTTTCCCTTCCCCGCTCCAAACTCTATGTAGCATCTGTTTGGGCTGAGCAGTTCCAAAACCTCCATGTTTCCAAGAATCGAGGCCTGTGAAATTGGGTAACATTTCTTGAAAATAAGGACAAACAAACACTATTTATACATAGTATGTGTGCTTTAGCAGTTCTGGAGTGCTTTACCTGTTGCTTGAGGTGTTTAAAAGCAGAATCTCCATTCTTTGGGTCATTTAGAGGCTCATGTAGAGCAGAATGTGAGAGTGTGTTTTCAACAAGTTTGGTATTTAGTCCTGAGGAAACAGGTAAGAATCCCTTACATAAAAATTGACATAACCAGATTTAACAGTCATGTGATAAAACTCAAGTGAAAATTTGCATACCTTTCAGTGCAGTTTTGAGTTTCACAATCAGCTCATTCAGTTCCTCTTTAGATCGTTCAGCGATAGTTATCTGCATTGATGCATCATTAAGAACATGACATATCCATTCTTTAAAACCATGAAATTTAGATACACATGCTCTCATAAGCAATACAATCACCTCCTCTATGGTTTCATCCTCACTTGCAGAACCAGCATTGATGTCCTTTACATAATAAATCTATAAACAAATGAAACATAGCAGTCGTTCACACAACAAGCATTACATTATGCAACATGGATTCTAATGTAGAAAAACATCATTAAAAAAAATGAAGTACTCTTGAAAAATAAGTGGTGGAGTTATTTATACATACAGGTTTTGGTTTCTCCTTTGAATTACATTTCTTCAGGTGTTTAGCCAAATTATCTTCAAATACTGTGCTGTTTAAAACAGGAGAGATGCTTGAATATAACAACATAACAGTTTAAAGTCTGCCATTGAGACAAAGGACAAAACTTTAGGAATAATCCAAATTTAACTTTGAAATTAATCAGAGATGATCACTAATGTTCTTAACACAAGTGCACAGTTTCATTTGATTTCTCTTTATTTAACAATTTTGACTTTACATGACTCTTAAAACCACCTCAGACTGTACCTCAATATTTCATATTCACTATATATGACAGAAGGATACAGAGGTTAATTTTAAAATAACTCTTTTAGTTTTCAAATACGTCCTTAATGTAAAATAACTAAGTATGTTTTTATCAAAGTCCTTAACATGCAAAATATGGCTATTTTTGTCAGCACTAACATTTTCTATCTGACTGAGGCAATTTAACTGATGTAGCTAAACAAAAACTTCTTGATTTGTCAATTTTTATGTTAATTCATTCATTAAGAAATATTTGAGTCTGATATAACATTTCTGTATGCATAAATCTGAAACTCTGGAAGCATTTCTTTGATTCAGTTTGGACTGAACTGCTTCAGAAACTTTCTCAAACTTGTTAGCAGAGTGAACATCTTACTGTTTGGGGTCCAAAGGACAGGGTATTCGTTTTTTTCACTCTCTTCACCCTATTTGAAAATGACATCAAAGTTTGAGCGAACATTAACTTATTTGATCTAGAGGCAAGTTAAGCAGTAGTACATCCATTCAGAGCAGCATAACATTAACATTATAATGTATTTTCAGTCACATACAGCATTTGAATGTTCCCCGCAGAAGGTTTTCCCACTTCCAACAATCATCTTGCAGTATCGTTTCTTTTTTGCTACATAAAAAGCACATCGTCCAGGTAAAGGCGCTGACACGCCGTCTGCTACGGACCCCTCCATAACGATGACGCAACTAACTCACTTCCGCAAGCCATTTCAAAATAAGAGCCATAAACAACACAGCTGAGGAAAATAAATAAATAACGCATAAATGTTATTTATTTGTTTGTTTCTTTGTCCGTGTGATCTTTAACTTTTCTTAAAACTGTTATTATTATTATTATTATTAGCAGTAGTAGTAGTAGTAGTAGTAGTAGTAGAAATTCACTTTTTTCGTGGCTGTTTACTGTCATCGAAACCGGAAGTGCATCGTCATCATGCGTGTTGTCAGTCAGCTGTTTATTTACATATTGTCGTATGATGTTAATTTGTGTTTGCGTTGACTTGACGAGCGGCAGCACGCGCACAATCAGTGTGTAACGTTAGTTGCACAACAGATTGTAAAATGTTTGTCGAAGATGCTTGCGAAGAACTTTGCACTATTAGCAAAGACTCACATGTGTGAGTTTCACACAACAGGAAGAGTGAGTGCATCACATGCTCTGTCAAATCTATGATAAAGCACAATTTATGGAAATTTTTATTTATTAAAGTATGTATGTTTTTATTGCGGAGTGACTCTGGATCAAGGATGGTAGCGTGTCTCGAACCTCAAGTCATGCTTTAACTTTTAAAAACAGGCAAGTCTTCTTTATATTTCTAATATTTAAGTTAGAACTTATGCAAATATATGTGCATTTTAGTTTTTTAATATATAAGTTATGTGTTTAGAGCGGTGTGTCTGGATTATTTGATTTATTAATATCAAAGACCAGAGATGTACTATACACAATATTTACACTGTATATATTTACACTTTATTTATATCATTTATCTGAATTTTTTTATATATATTTTATTATTCCTGCATTGCATATTTTATTTTTTTGACTGCAGCTCATGACCACATCTCACCTGATTAAGTGATAAAGCCACATCCTGATCAAGATCTCCAATATTCGCATGTAAATAAACTAGAAGATTCAGTGTATTGAAACTGTCTTCGATACTTTTCAGAATTGCCTAGTTTTATCGGTTTAACTCTCAGTTCTCATAAAGTTAGTCCAGCAGATATGAAGCAATCAGATGAAGACAGGTTGATCAAGATGAACAATAAAACAATGATGTTTTGCTCAGACAAGTTTGTATCAAGGCTTGACAGGTCCAGAAAGTCACGACACTACACAGTCGACATTACTGAGTTTATCTTTCATAAGCTCCCTGAAGCCATTTACAACCGTTATAGGCAAACAAAAGCATCGCGCTTTCATAACTTTGTGGTGTAACTATAGTTCTTTCCAGGAAATGATTGACAGTTCGCTCAGCTTTTGGAATTCGGTGCATTCAGTTGATAGTGAAGACACTAATGCGCATGATTTTTAACCTTTTTTATTCAGTGCAGTTGTAGTTTAGACCTAGTTTGGCTCTTAAAGGTATATAGTACATGTTTTTTTTAACGTACTGACCTACATTCAGCACAAAAAAAGCTTTATGGTTTACCAAACGGTTATTGCGTTAAAAGTGACGTTAATCTGCATACCAAGACATTTTTCCTGCTTGGTTGCTTCAGTGGCCGACATATTAACCCTGTAAAGCATGAGATATGAAATAGTCAAAAAATTCAATTTTCTTCATATGTGTTTTTGTTGAGTATCTTTCATAGGCTTTTATGTCTCATATCCTAGAGCCTACTATGAGGATGTGGAGCTCATATATACCTGAGGGAAGAAAAAACATCTAAACTCTGAGGAAAGATATTAAATTTGCTGAAGTTGCTGATATTTATATGGCCAAAACGTTAAGATGAAATTCTCATAGCTAATGTAAATCAATAAGATCTTTATAACAGACTACTTACATAAAACACAAATAATATCAGTTGTCACTCTATATCTCATGATATTTAAATGCATAGGTTTATGATCAAAGCTCTGTCAGTTTTATTGTGAGGAGGGGGAAAAAAACATAAAAAGCAATGCAATACAAAGATGATTGAGAGATGAATAAAAGTTCCTCAAAAACATGATGTATCATATTTGATACATTTTAGCATGATTTTAAAAAAAAACTGATGTATGGATACTCAAGTAAACCTAAGGTACTTCAGCTCAGCGAGTGTTCATCTTGAGATATTGCTAACAGTATATAAGTTTCTGTTATATATATGGAAACCCGTTTCCGCCGCTGAATAAAACAAATTAAAAAAGATATAAGCTGGCAATTTTGACTTTTTTCTCAGAATTGCGTGATATAAATTCGCAATTGCGAGAAAAAAGTCAGAATTGTGAGATATAAACTCGCAATTCTGAGAACATATAAGTCTTTTTTCTTCTCAGAGCTGGACTTTATAACTTGCAATTGTGAGTTTATATCTCACAATTCTGAGGGAAAAAGTCAGAATTGTGAGATACAAACTCGCAATAGCAAGAAAAAAAGTCAGAATTGTGAGGTAAAAAGTCGCAATTAGCTTTTTTATTTTTTATTCAGTAGCGGAGATGGGCTTCCATACTTACATTTACCATATAAAAATCAGAAAAGATTTCACAGCAAAAAGTCACATGTATCATGAGCTGAAAGAAGGTTTCAGAATGGATTTTTTTTCCTTGCTAAAAAAGTATAAACTATCAATTATATTACAGAAGGCATGTAGTTTTGATCATGCTGATAATTTGAGATAGGTATAAACGGAGGTCGGAGCCAGCTCCAAATGGGTTGGGCTTTGTTAATATGCCCTACACCAAACCCAACCCTAAACCTACCCTCCCACTTGGAGCTGCCCAAACTACTTGAAGCATAAGTCCCTCCCACTTGGAGGTCTCCGGGCTGCAGCGATATATACTTGGATAATTTAGAGGCCTTATCAAATTTCTGTATCGAATATATAGGACACTAGTCTTTATAGGGTGAACCTGTTTAGGATTTAGTATATTGTTAGGTTTTCTTTGGTGCTTTTTCACAAGATCTTTATTATAAGGGTATTTCTGATGACGGTTCTGCTCTGTTTATGACTTATAAATGAAAATTCTTGCGTATCAAAGCGGAGTCATGTGACGCTCATAGTTTTCCTCCAGTCTAAACAAGGAAATCACATGGCAGATGTTTCAAAGAATTCGCCTTCATATGTTTCCTGGAACACTGCACTTACTCTTTTACTCAAGGCTCTGATTTATGGTTTTTAATGCTTTTTTTTGTTTTGTTGGTGAAGTCATGGAGGAGCTGGACCCAGAGGAACAGTTCCTCAGGGAGGCCAGGAATGGGAACCTAGAAGGGATCCAGAAGCTTTTGATGTCCAAGATAAAGGAGGCCAAAATCGACATCAACTGCAAGGGTTGAACACATCATTAGATTTCTATTGACCATTCGTATGTTTCTAGACATGTTGGAGTACCTCTAACAGCATTACATTGTTTCAGGCAAGAGCAAATCTAATCATGGCTGGACTCCTCTTCATCTGGCCTGCTACTTTGGACACAAGGATGTTGTTGAGGCGTTACTGAAGGTATCGATCGTCTCAGCTTTTTATATTCTCATATATGTGTACTACATTGGTATGTTTATGAGTAGAATTTGTGCTCAGTATATTAATGTCTAATTGTAGCTCTGTGCTTCTTACAGGCTGGAGTAGATACCAATTTGCCAAATAATGTTGGAGATACGCCTCTCCATAAAGCAGCATTCACAGGGAGAAAAGTATGTATTACTGATATCATACATGTTCATGTACTGAGAATATGGATATTAGCTTGAGATAGACTGATGATCAGTGTGACTGAATTTTTTCTTTACATAATGTTTTTTTATCTATTGGATTTACAGTTTTTTTTTTTTTAAATGTGTAGCACCCTAATGGACAGCCCTGAACAAAGATGAAAAAATGTGCAAATTTTGAGATCACAAAACATTGTGTAACAGTAATGATAGTTATTATTAACTAAATGATTTTAATGAATTACAAATGATAAATTTTACTGTTAATTTTTTAATTATTTTTGATAATATTTTAAGACATTTTATAATATATTAAAATCTATTAGAATTTATTATGAAATGTATATCATCATTTAATAATAAAAATTAATTGTAATAAAATGTATTCATTTTATTTTACTATTTTTAAATACATTGAATACATAATACATTGAGTATCTTAATCAATATATTAAAATATAATTTTTAAATTTGTAATTTAAATGTAATGATTAAGTTTTTAATTTGAATACATTTTTAATTACATTTTAATAAAATATTTTAGATATTTGAATAATATATTATATAATATATTATAATTTATTATTTAAAATAATATTATAATTGGATAATTATAATATTTTAACAAATGTTAAAATAGAAATTGAAATTGAAATGTATAAATAGTTTTTACTGGAATACATTTTTTAATAAAGTATTTTAGATGTTTAATAGTATATGATATAATATATTAATAACATATTATAAACTATTATTTAAAATCTATTATAATTTAATAATAACAATATTTCAACAAATGTTAAAATAAAATTTAAAATTGAAATAGTATATCATTAAAATGTAAAACCCCCCATCATATTTTAATAATTTTTTTTATTATATTTAAAAATGAAAAAAAAAAATATATATATATATATATATATATATATATACTGCTCAAAAAAATTAAAGGAACACTTTGAAAACACATCAGATCTCAATGGGGAAAAATATCATGCTGGATATCTATACTGATATGGACTGGGTAATGTGTTAGGAACGAAAAGATGGCACATTGTTTGATGGAAATGAAAATGATCAACCTACAGAGGGCTGAGTTCAAAGACACCCCAAAAATCAAAGTGAAAAAATCATGCAGCAGGCTATAGTCCATTTTGCTGAAATTTCATTGCAGCAACTCAAAATAGTACTCAGTAGTTTGTATGACCCCCCATGTGCTTGTATGCATGCCTGACAAGGCATGCTCCTAATGAGACGATGGATGGTGTCCTGGAGTATTTCCTCCCAGATTTGGATCAGGGCATCACTGAGCTCCTGGACAGTCTGAGGTGCAACCTGGCAGTGTCGGATGGACCGAAACATAATGTCCCAGAGGTGTTCTATTGGATTTATGTCAGGCAAGCATGGGGGCTATTCAATGGTATCAATTCCTTCATCCTCCAGGAACTGCCTGCATACTCTCGCCACATGAGGCCGGGCATTGTCGTGCACCAGGAGGAACCCAGGACCCACTGCACCAGCGTAGGGTCTGACAATGGGTCCAAGGATTTCATCCCGATACCTAATGACAGTCAGGGTGCAATTGTCTAGCCTGTAGTGGTCTGTGTGTCCCTCCCAGGAATATGCTCCCCAGACCATCACTGACCCACCACCAAACCGGTCAGGCTGAACAATGTTACAGGCAGCATAACGTTCTCCATGGCTTCTCCAGACCCTTTCCTGTCTGTCACATGTGTTCAGGGTAAACCTGCTCTCATCTGTGAAAAGCACAGGGCACCAGTGGTGGACCTACCAATTCTGGTGTTCAATAGCAAATGCCAGTCGAGCTCCACGGTGCCGGGTGGGGAGCACAGGACCCTCTAGAGGACATTGGGCCCTCAGGCCACCCTCATGAAGTCTGTTTCTGATTGTTTAGTCAAAGATATTCACACCAGTGGCCTGCTAGAGGTCATTTTGTAGTGCCCTGGCAGTGCTCATCCTGTTCTTTCTTGCACAAAGGAGCAGATACCGGTCCTGCTGATGGGTTAAGGACCTTCTTTGGCCCTATCTAGCTCTCCTAGAGTAAGTGCCTGTCTCCTGGAATCTCTTCCATGCTCTTGAGACTGTGCTGGGAGACACAGCAAAATCTTCCAGCAATGCATTTGCATGTTGATGTGCCATCCTGGAGGGATTGGACTGACTGTGCAGCCTCTGCTGGGGTCCAAGTGTAACCTCATGCTGCCAGTGTGACGTGACCCCTGGCCCAGGCTACAAAAACTGTGAAAAAACAATCTAGAAAAGATGACTTAGGAAAAAAAAATGGTGAGCTCTGGCTAGAAACTAACATTCTCTCCTTTTGAGGTGTCTCTCACTATTACTACACATCATTTGTCTATTGTGTTCCTTCCCACTAAGCAGCATGTAGGCAGACCAACATTTCCCTTTGCACATGGGTATTCTAGAGTGCAAATAACTGACCCACCACCTGAACTAAAAACTTTTATGATATTTTTTTAAATATTTATTTTTTTACCCTAAAAACATTGTATTGTATTTAAACTTTCATATATGTGCCTCTATTTTTAAAATCTTTTCCCCCCTGGTGAAATATTCCCACTAGTTGTTAAGTCTAAAAATCTCGTCTCGTCTGCTTTTCGTGAACCCAGTCACGTGTCTCGTCTCAAATCTCGTCTCGTGGGATAAGTGGCGGAAGATGATAGCGTTGTGTTAAGATGCTGTTTTAGTCCTTCTGTGACAATAAGTGTTTATACCCAAACTATTAACTTTTATCCCAGTAGGCTACTTCTGTTATTTAAATATCTGTAACACAGAAATAATGATGTGTGGTTGAAAAGGCCGTTTGTGTTGCTCTTTCTGGATCAGCAGCAGCATGAATGCAGATTTGAATGTCTTTAACACCTGTGTCACATCGCGAGTGTCAGTGGAGCTGGAGCAGCGCGTGTTTTGTCGCCGCCCATATCAGAGAATAACAGCGTTCACATCAGAAGCGTGATGATGCCGACCCTCTGATTCATTAACATGGGCAGCTACACGTGCTTCTGACGCTCCACTGACACTCGCGATGTGAAAGCTGAATCGTTGTCATTCAGGAATAAGATCGCGTGGGTGTTTGAATCAAGATCGCAAGCGCAATTTTTAACGATTAATGGTGCAGCTCTAATGTAAACATTGTAAAATTATTTTGTGAGGATATCGTCACGTTCTCGCGAGACACATCGGATCTCGCGAGATCTCGTGCCACGAGATCTCGTCACATCCCTAATATATATACAATTCATTATTAAATATAATAACATTTTTTATTAAAATATGATGTTTTTATTTTTTTACATTTTAATGAAATACTTTAATTATACTATTTGAATACACTATCATTATCATTATTATTATTATAAATAAAACAATCATAATGAACATTACGTTTTTATTGGTGTAGTCTAATGGTCATTATTATTGTATCAAAAAATCGGTTCTACACATTAGCTATCAGTTATTTTAAGGCGATCACTAACATTAATGTTATACCGTTGAGCCATATTAATATGTTCGTGAGAAATGAGGCTGTACACAGCTACTCACCTGCATGCTGAATACTGATTGGATAATGAAAGCCGAACACTGATTGGTCTTTGAATACTCACTGAATGCTGAATGCTGATTTTGCTGTTTAGGAGGTTGTAATGTTGCTTCTTCAATACGACGCTTGCGCTTCTGTCATCAATGGGATGGCCCAGATACCTAAAGACATTACCCAGAGTGCTGAGATTAAAAGCATGTTGGAGGGTAAGCGTGTTGAAATCGTTCTGAACGTGTTTGCTGAAAGATCACTAAATTATTACCATTCGATTTTTACTTGTAGCTGCTGAGAGGACTGAAGAGAGGAAACTAGAGGAGCAGCTGCTGGAGGCGGCGCGGGAAGGAGCCATATCAACCCTCACAAGACTGGTAACCTTGCTAACTGCTTTGGGGAACTTTGTTGTTCTGCTCTGTCGCTAAACCACTCTTAGCAGTCGTAATGTCTGATCTTCTTGTTCCTCGTGTAGCTAAACATGAAGAAACCACCAAACATAAACTGCACAGACTTATTGGGCAACACACCGCTGCATTGCGCCGCTTACAGAGGCCAGAGACAGTGTGCCGTCAAACTCCTGCAGCACAAGGCCAACCCCAACATCAAGAATAATATTGGTAAAGAGCTCTAGCTGTTGCGTTTTTCGCCAGGTCAATGTTTTCTCAATTCGCTGTACAACTGTGTTGTTTTCTTTGTTTTAGTTTTGGTAATGTCATAGTCACCTGAAACATGTTCATTTTTGTTTCTCGTTTGTTTTCAGATCAGACTGTTTTTGATTTGGCTAATGATGCGGAAATGAAGCAGATCATTACAGGAAATGTTATGAAGGTAGGTTCATTTCATTGGACAGTTCTAATGTAATGATGTCACAAATATATGTACACTACCAATGCTTTTTAAAGAAGTCTCTTCTGCTCACCAAGCCTGCATTTATTTGATCCAAAGTACAGCAAAAACAGTAAACATTTTTACTATTTAAAATAACTGTTTTCTGTTTGAATATTTTTCTAAATGTAATTTTTCCTGTGATTTCAAAGCTGAATTTTTAGCATCATTACTCCAGTCACATGATCCTTCAGAAATCATTCTGATATTCTGATTTGCTGCTCAAAAACATTTATTATTGTTATTACGTTGAAAACAGCTGAGTAGAATTTTTACAGGTTTCTTTGATGAATAGAAAGTTCAGAAAAACAGCATTTATCTGAAATAGAAATCTTTTGTAACATTATAAATGTCTTTATCATCAAGTTTGATCAATTTAAAGCATCCTTGCTAAATAAAAGTATTCATTTCTATAATTTTTCCCATAAAAAATTATACCGACTCCAAGCTTTTGAATGGTATAGTGTGTAATTTAACAAAAGCTTTTTATTTCAGATAAATGCTGATCTTTGGATCTTTCAATTCATCAAAGAGTCCTGAAAAAATGTGCTCAACTGTTTTAAATATTGATAATAATAATAATCAGAAATGTTTCTTGAACAGCAAATCAGCATATTAGAATGATTTCTGAAGGATCATGTGACACTGAAGACTGAAGTAATGATGCTGAAAATTTAGCTTTGATCAAAGAAATAAATTACATTTTAAAATATATTCAAATAGAAGACAGTTATTTTAAATAATAAGAATATTTCAAAATTGTACTGTTTTTGCTGCACTTTGGATCAAATAAATGCAGGCTTGGTGAGCAGAAGACTTCTTAAAAAATTTTTTTTAAAATCTTACTGTTCAAAAATTTTTGACTGGTAGTGTAAATATATGTATTTCAAAAATACCTTGTTCATCATCATATCATAACACTGATATTTTGCAAATTTTACACTTATTTATGATGGTGTAGCCTTTTTTGTGAATTTGGTTTTGTATTTACAACACATTAATTTCTATAGGGCATGACACGGCATGTTAAAATGTTTGAGGGGGCTCTTTGGAAGGTATGTTTTATCAAAATCTATAACTATAGTATGTATATTTTGAAAAAAAAAATTCTTAATTTTTTTCTGTATTAAATTTCCTTTTTTATTTTATTTCAGAGCTCAAGGTTTTTCGGCTGGCGCTCATACTGGGTAGTTCTTCAGGATGGAGTCTTGTCATGGTACCCTAAACAGTAAGTATCTGCCTTTATTCCCAAAATGTGATGCTATAATTAAAATAAATGTATAATATATAATAGAATTTAATGATAGCAAAATTGCTGAAATTAAAGATTTATTTTGCAAAATGTGCAGAAATAAATATTTTAAAACTTCAGTTTTTATTATAATTTTTCATGTGTGAAGAAATAAATATTGTAAAATTGTAAAATTACAATAATTTTAAGCTCATCAAGGTCATAAAATACATATATATATGTGTTATATAAATATGTATAAATGTTATGTAAAGATTCAAAAATTGGTTAGACTTATTTTGCGAAATTTTCCGAATTTTTCTTTTAAAATAATTTTTTTTTGTAATGTTTCATCATTTTTTAACTCTGTGTCATAATATATAATGACAGTAAATTTTCTGAAATTAAATATTTATTTAGCAAAATTTGAAGAAATAAATATTTGAAAACTGCAATATTTATTGGTTTTAAACCATCAAGGTTATAAAAAAAACAAATGTAATGATAAATAAATTGCTAAAATTAAACACTTATTTTGCAAAATTTGAAAAAATATTTGAAAACTGTAATTTTTATTGGAAAATGTTGTTCTTTTTTTAGACCATCAAAGTCATAATATCATATGTAATAAAATGTGATGATAAATAAATTGCTACAATTAAAGACTTATTTTGCAAAATATGAAAAAATAAATATTTGTGAACTCTAATTTTTATTGTAAAATTTCAACCTTTTTTAGACCATCAAGGTCATAATATGCAATAAAATGTAATGATAAATAAATAGCTAAAATTAAAGACTTATTTTGCAAAATGGCTTATTTTGAAAAAATAAATATTTGTAAACTGTAATTTTTATTGTAGTGTAATTTATTGTAGGTCATAATGATTGCAAAATTACTTAAATTTATTTAGCAAAATTTTAAAAAAAAGTTTTTTCAGTAACTTTTCATTCTTTTTTTAACTCATCAAGGTCAGATGCAGATTCAAACACACACCGGCAAGGTTGCAAACCACTAACACAAGCACAGTGCATGGTAAGATTAATTTGATCATTTATCATTAATGAATAAGATGCTGATTCATGTTTTGTGGGATTGTTAACAAGTCTAACCCTAACTGCTTTTCTTTCCAACTTTCAGATCAAAGCAAAAGATAACAGCTATTTCACGGTCAAGTGCTTTGACGACAGCGTTCATCATTTCAAAGTGTCACAGAAGAACAACGCCGAAGCCACAAGAAAAGTGAGAATCCTTTCAGCTCTGTCGTTTAGTCCAGACTGGAGTGCGTTATGTAAGTTTGTGTGAATGTGTGTGCTATTTTTCAGAGGTGGCTGGAGGCCATAGAGGAACATTCAGCCTTTAGCACTCATTACTGCTCACAAGACCCAGACAGCGAGGAAGAGGAAGACAATGTTGTGTCTGTACATGAGCTTTCTGGCTCACTTCAGGTGAGAAATGATATCTGCATATTGATTTCTTGATGAAATTATATCTTGACAATCATGTCAGCTGATAAAATGGCCACCCTTTCTTCCTCTTTTACGTAGATATGTAGCTGTTCATCATGAGACAAAGTGATCTATAAGCAGAAAAAAATTGTAGTTACAAAAACAATTACATAGACAAATACTGGCAGATTAAAACAAAAAGACAAAAATCTTTGTGTATACAAAAGTTGAATAAATAAATACACTACCGTTCAAAAGTTTTAGATCAGTAAGACTTGTAATGTTTTTAAAGAAGTCTCTTATGCTCATCAAGGCTGCATTTATTTGATCAAAAATACAGAAAAAACTGTAATCTTGCAAAATGTTATTACAATATAAAATAATGGTTTCTTTTTTAATATACTTTAAAGTATAATTTATTTCTGCGATGCAATGCTGAATTTCCATCAGCCATTACTCCAGTCTAAAGTGTCACACAATCCTTCAGAAATCATTCTGATATGCTGATTTATTATCAATGTTGGCAACAGTTGTGCTGCCAAATATGTTTTTGGAAACTGCAATACATTTTCAGGACAAATTAGCGTTTGAGCGCAATTCCATAAAAGCGCCGATGGGAGGGGAAAATTTTTCGTGTGATTTACTGACAATACGCACATTAAAGAACACAAACACAGTCGGATCATTTCCATAATGACCAGCGCAATCTACCAAGAGCAGCACAAGAGCAGCACTTTTTTGGGAGTTAAATAATGGCGCAAATACCAGTAATTTGACAAACGCAAACGTTAGTAAATCGCGTTGCGTGATTCATTTTAATACTCTCCTCCCATAAATTTTTTGTCTGAAAGGGAAACTCCTCCAAATGCATATTCAAAAAGGTCAGGTGCAAAAATAACTGTGTCCACGCCTTTTCAGCGCTAATTCTTCACTGTGCGTCTTTAGTAAATCTTGACAGTACTATTTTAACGCCAAAAGACGGTTTGCGCTGGGGCAAGCTGTTAGTAAATCTGGCCCAAAAAGTTTAAATTATTCATTTTATTTTGTTGTTCGGATCATGTGACAAAATTATCTATGAGCAGAAAAAGATTGTATTGTTTACATTAATGATTACAAAAATGAATATTGGCAGTGAAAACAATTTTTTGTTCATTTTAAAATAAATAGATAAGTATAAAACTATAATGTAATTATATATACATAATCATTTTGGACTAAAATACTATAACTACACTATATGGTTTAATTAATATTAATATTATTTGCAGAAAATAATGGCGCAACTGTCTACATGAAACTTTGTAGAGTCAACATGAAAGAAATTCTTGTTTAGTTGGTTTAGACAGCCTCTAAACAATTTGAAATATATATTACAATATATAGGCTATGACTTAAATACTAAAATAAACTATAAATTAAAAGTTTTAATTATTTGATTTTATGACATACTCAATTCATTTAATGACAAATTATATTAAATTAAAATAATTCATTACAACTTTTTATGCATCATGAAAATGAACTATATATAGACAGTATTATGATATGTCTCACACTCATATATTTCTGCAGTTCAAAGGAAAATGAGTTCTGACTTCCCTTTTCGCTCTAACCACAGGAAGTGGTGAAGCTGATTAACCCTGACCCTTTCTTGCAGTCTTAACCTTTCTCTTCCACAATATCCTTTTTTATTTCTATGTGTTTTCTTGTTCCTGTTTTGTTGGGCAGCGGGCCGAAGCTTGCCATCAGAGGCTGGAGACGGAGATGTTGGCCCTCTTGTCCATGGTCAAAGAAGATGGCCTGGCAGAACGTAAGACCTTAAATTATCCGCTGCATCTGATTGGCCAAAACCACATGTGCAGATCTGCTAAGCCGCAGCGCATTTTTATATTCTTGCAGAGTTCCCTGCAGCAGTCGTTCAGAAGCTGAAGGAGGTCTGTGAAGCCTCCAGTGAAACCTGCTCCTCACTGCACCAGTGTCTGGGGCTTTTTTCCAAACAGGAAGGAGTATGTACCTATTTCACTGCACACTTCCATTGCTATGAAGGTACCTGTGGAGGTTGTTAGAAGCGCCTGCTAAAAACTGAGCCGTGGCACTGTGGTTAATGCATATGGGATTCAGTTGAGCTCACTTGAACTACACAGGTTCGAATTTGGCTGCAACATGATCGCTCCTTCTAACATTTTATGCCCCCATTTCCTATGTTTGTCAAATAAAGAAGCTAAAACCCCCAAAAATATTTTTAAAAAGATTAAAAAAACAGCAGGTCAAGTCATAATTAATGATTGATCACAAATACTTACAATTAATGTATAAATCATGTCTTTGTCTAATGGATTTTAAAGTGTTACTGTGTTTTTCCAGGCACGCAGTTTGAAACTGGAGCAGGAAGTGGAGAAGAATAAAATCCTGTCAGAGGCTCTGCAGACGTTGGCCACTGAACATCATGAGCTGGAGCAGTCGGTGGTCAAAGGATCGTCGCCCCGCAGCGTCCTCAGCGAAAACGAGTTCTACGACGCTCTGTCCGGTTCGTATGCTTGAGAGTAACACAGCAAACCGTTCAAACACTTCAGTTCAAAAGTTCAGGGTCGGTTTTTGAAATACACTATTACTTTTATTCAGAAAGGGTGTATTAAATCGATCAAAAGTGACAGTAAAGGCATTTATAATGTTACAAAGGATTTAAACTAAATTATATCCATTTGAACTTTCTATTCATCAAACAATCCTGAAAAAAATGTGTAGTTTCCACAAAAATATTAAGCAGCGAAACTGTTTTCAACAATATATAAAGAAATTACTGACTAAATCAGCATATTAGAATGATTTCTGAAGGATCATGTGACACTGAAGACTGGAGTAATGATGCTAAAAATTCAGCTTTGCTTCACAGGAATAAATTACATTTTAAAATATATTCAAATTGAAACCTGTTCTTTTAAATTGTAATAATATTTCACAATATTACTGTTTTTACTGTATTTTTGAAATAATGTGAGCATTAGAGACGTCTTTCAAAAATATTATTACTGACCTATAACACTCACTATATTACTGTCATATAACACTCACTTAAAATTAAACTTTAAAAACACAAATAAATAAACTGTTGTAACATTTTGTCTTTCACAAATCTCAAAATGAATATCCATTTTTTTTACTGTACATTATATTGTTGTGATGGCTAAATGTACTTATTATTATAAACTTATAATGCTTTTAAGTTAAATTTATGTATGCTTTTATGTTGTGTAAAGTGTACAATATTTTAATATGTGACCCAGGACCACAAAACCAGTCATAAGGGTCAATTTTTTGAGATTCATACATCATCTGAAAACTGAATAAATAAACTTTGTTAGGATAGGACAATATTTGGCCAACTTTCTGAAAATCTGGAATCTGAGGGTGAAAAAAAAAAAATCAAAATATTGAGAAAATCACTTTTAAAGTTGTCCAAATGAAGTCCTTAGCAATGCATATTACTAATCAAAAATTAAGTTTTGATATATTTACGGTAGGAAATTTACAAAATATCTTCATGGAACATAACAGCTTTACTTAATATCCTAATCATTTTTGGCATAAAAGAAAAATTGATAATTTTGACCCATACAATGTATTGTTGGCTAGTGTTACAAACATATCCGTGCTGTTTAAGACTGGTTTTGTGGTCCAGGGTCACATATCAGCCATAACATTATAAATAATTATTTACAATAATTATCTCATTTACTTGTAGCATTTTAATCATAAAACATGCTAATTTCTTAACATTTTCAGATGTACATTTTTCCCTATTTTTATTGAATAAAATAGTAGAGTGACAAAAAATGATTAGGAAGAGATTCAATTAGAACTAATTCAAACCTTTGTTTCCCACATGAGCGCCAGGGCTCAACAATGTCACCTTTAATAACAATGAGTTTTAAGAATTTTCAGGCCAAGTTATGTAAGTATATAAATTTAAGATGATTATCCATGATCCAAGATGACTATCCATGGTGTCCGATACAGTTACGGACCATAAACCCGTGTAAAACTCATCAGCCATATCAGAGCCTGCAGTGTAATTGCTGTTAGAGTAACAAGTAAATCTTCAGAATGAGCTTGATAAGTATGAGGCACCTTTCTTAGCAACGTGTCCAGTCACTTCCGACTGTGCGGTTCCATTAAACGCCACCTGATCCCCTGCTCAGGTTTCCTCCGAGAGCCTGTTGCCGTCGGCCACTCATTGGCCCACTAATAAGCCATGTCTGTTTGTGCTCTGTTGCCGCAGATTCGGACTCTGAGCCCTCGCTGAGCGCCGGCCATTCGTACGAAGACGGAGAGGACTGCAAGTCCGAGCTCTTCTGCAGCATCTCAAGTCACCTCAGCAGCAGGATGTCCAGGGAAGACCGTCGTGGAGAGGAAGAGGACGATGATGAGGTGGCCAGAGTTAACGGAGTGAGGAAGCACAGGTGGGAATGCCTAAAACTACGATACCTACTAGATATTTCTTGCGTAACAACATTAGCTAAATACGTTTTTGAAAATTTGAAAGTTAAAAGAGCGAAGTAGCTGGAAATTCCAGCAATGGGTTTTAAATAAAAACAAACTTGTACAAATAAACATACGAGTATAAAAATAAATGTTGTCGCAGACGTAACATTCAGCTCTGTTTGTGTTTCAGTGTCAGTTTGTTGTTATTTGACTAGTTTCTTAGACGCAACTTCTCTGTGTTTTGTTTTGGTTTGTATCTTGTGGTAAATAATTTAGCGAGCCGAGGCCAGAAGAGGCGCTCATAATGAAACGCTAAAAGATTGATGAGGTAGCCGAGTTTAACGCCGTAATTTGAACTTTTAAGCCTCGGCATGTTGATTGACAAATAGTTGACTGACTTTGCAGCCAATTACAGAGAGTTATTTTTACTTACTGGATAAGCCTATTTTATAATACTGTATTTAGAAAATGCAAGGTCATGTTCATATTATAATTGTTTTTTATTATTATTTTTCAAAAAATATAATAAAATACAATTAATAAAATTTAAAATTACAATTTACAATATTTTCATTTTTTATATCTGAACTTATCATAGAGAGTTATTTTTATTGGACATCTGGGTAACTATTATTTTTATTTCCCAGAATAACTAATTTAATCTATAATTTAAATAACATTTTATTATTATTATTTATTATTTTTTTAAATATAAAAAAACAAATGTGTAAATGCTCAAAATCAGATTACAGTTAGTTTTTATGGATTACACGATTACAAAGCATTCAGACAATGACAGTAAATTATTCATAATTAATTGATTCTCCCTATTTTTTTCCTGTGATTCAGGGATTCACAAACTTTTTGTCAGTCAAACCCCTTTGACCTAAATTATTTATATGAAGTCACCCTGAGATTTTAAGAAGTTAATATTTCAATAATTTTACAACATATTCTCATGTGTTCTCTGATGTTTGTTAATGGTAATATATTTTTTTCTCCTTTTTAAAATAATAATCCCATTCAAATCTACAAACAAGTTATGTATACATACAAGTTTTATATATATATATATATATTTGTACTGTTTGTATATTAATACTATATGAAATGCAAAAAATGCAACATGTAACCACATATCTTCATTATTAGGTTTACATTCAGCAAGTAGAGTATAAAAAGAGCTGGTTTCTGTGTATCTTGAGTGCTTTGAAACTGATCGGGACACTGGCCTTGCTTTGCTGAATAAGATATAAAGCTTCCGTTACCTGTCTGATAACGCCAGTCTAGACGTGTTCTGTCTGCATGACAACAGCAGAAAGGATTGCCATGGAAACAGCTAATTAGTTCTCTTTTTTTTGTTTTAGTGGTTTCTTAATGTAAACAGACATTTTTCAGAAGCTGACAAGGCACAGCTCAGTTACCTTTAATTATTCCACAGGACAAGTTTACCAGCTCCCATGTTCTCCAGAAATGACTTCAGCATCTGGAGCATACTAAGGAAGTGCATTGGGATGGTGAGCTTTTTACTGTCATGCACTTTTACTGTCTTTTTCAGTCAAAACACTTAAATTAAGCACCGTATTTGGACTGATTCCATCTCTCTTTCAGGAGCTGTCTAAGATCACCATGCCTGTTATTTTTAATGAGCCGCTGAGCTTTCTACAAAGACTAACAGAATATATGGAGCACACGTACCTCATCCATCAGGCTAATGCTTCAGACGACTCTATTGAGAGAATGAAGGTAAAAAAAAACAATGTACATGACCTAGAAGTATCTGAACATACCAGCAAAACCCTTACATGCGAGATAATTATGAAATATGGACAATTCATCTGTCAACTCTCCATCACCTTTGGCCAGTTTTCACATTTTCTGGCTTGAAATATTAGTTGAATTTGGTTAATTAAATGGATTAATTTTTGATTAAATATTTTGTAAAATCGTAAGTAATGTCTAATAAATTTAGCAATTTTTTTATTCATATAATGGTTAATCATTCGTTGTTTTATTATTTAATAACATTATATACTATGTAATTAGTTACTGTAATTTAATTTCTTTTCCCTTGAAAAAGTAAAGTAAGGTATTTTAATTACAGTTACTTCTTATGTAATTGAACTTAATACTGTCTATAGACTGTAGAACATTTATATACAATACAATAGTGGATTTAACATCAAAATTTAAAGTCTAACCTTAAAATGCATGCTTTTTATGTACCTTTCTCACTTTAAATACTTTGGTGAGTTAATAAGAATATTGGTAACACTTTAGTGTCCAGTTCTCACTATTAACTAGTTGGTTATTAGCATGAATATTACTGTTATATTGGCTGTTTATTATTACTTAAAAAGCACATATTAATGTCTTATTCTTAAAGACTTTATTCTAAATCCTTAATCCTGCCCAATTCTTAAACTTAACAACTACTTTACTAAGTATTGATAAGCAGGAGTATATTGAGGCAAAAGTCATAGTTAATAGTTAATGGTGAGAATTGGACCCTAATCTAAAGTGTGACCAGAATAATGTATTTAGTTATCTGTTAATTATGTCTATCCTTGTATCATTAACTTGTCGAGGTTGATACAGGATTTAGCAAGTAATAAGTAATTCAGTACATTTTGGAGAGAGTAATTTCTACAGTAATCTAATTACACTGTTGAAGATGTAATTAGTAACTAGTAATTAATTACTTTTTTAGAGTAACTTACCCAACACTGCTGGTGATCACCTATATTGCTCTCAAAATTGACAAAAACCCATACAAACCAAGCAATACTTATTGTAGTTAAAAATAACTACAATGTCCATTTGCAGAAGTTTCCAATTTTATGAACTTGTTTAATGCATTTTATACAGATATTTCTTAGATTTCAAAGTCCTATCAAATCTCTTCTAATAGCTGCCTTAATGAAAACCAGTCTAGCCTGTTGATTTCGAACATGTATTTTGTAAGTAAACGAATGCATGTTTTCTATCCAGTGTGTGGCCGCGTTTGCCGTATCAGCTGTGGCGTCTCAGTGGGAAAGGACGGGTAAACCCTTCAACCCCCTGCTAGGAGAAACATATGAGTTAGTCAGGTGAGAGATTCAGAACCTACTGAATGCTAATTTGTTGGCACGGATGTTAGCATTAACGTGTGGTCACATGTATTGTTGTTTGGTTAATGTTTGTGGGCTAAATAGTAATTCAGCCAGTTGTGATTTTCATGTGAGGGACGAAAGATTTCCCCATGCGAATTTCGCAACGGATTCGAGTCAACCGTGTGAATTGCACATCGACCAACAAATGTCCGGTTTGAAAGTGACTTCTGTGTGTGCTGTGCTTTTTTCCTTCAGAATTTTGCTAATGTGACTGCACCTTTAACCCTTTTTTAGTTCAATAATGTTTTTATTTAATATTTTGTATTTTTAGGGGATCTTACAGTACTAAATGATATTTATGGACTAGTTATGATCTATTTATTACTTGTAACCATTTTTTGAGCATACACCTGAAAACAAAATTTCCAATTTAAACTGTCACAAATCTTGAATGCTTTGGAGCACAGACTTAAGTTTGGTTTAAAAAAGTTAAAAAGTGAAACAGAAAGTATAGAGGTTTAACAATTTTTTTAAACAACATTTTTTGAGATATCAACCTCACATTTGGAACACAACTTGTTAAGGGAAGGGAAGTGGTGTGTGGCCAAGTATGGTGACCCATACTCGGAATTTGTGCTCTGCATTTAACCCATCCCTTGAGCAAGGCACTGAACCCCCAATTGCTCCCCAGGCGCCGCAGCATTGGCTGCCCACTGCTCTGGGTGTATGTTCACTACTGTGTGTGTGCACTTGGATGGGTTAAATGCAGAGGACAAATTCCGAGTATGGGTCACCATACTTGGCCACACACCACTTCCCTTCCCTTAACAAGTTGTGTTCCAAATGTGAGGCTGATATCTCAAAAAATGAACTTTCAGTAAGATTTTGTTTGGGCACAGTACCAAATGTTTCCACTAGATGAAATTAGCTTCCCATTCATTTCCCAAATCTTTCGTTCAAAAATGACCAGCACCAAAGGGTTAATGTTAGCAGTTCAAATGTGAATTTCTTGCTTTTTTTGAATGTTAATTTGTTAGCAGTCATGTTAGCATCATTGTTACCATTGCAAATATCAATGACCAATGTCAAAAATGTAGATTTTTTTCCTTCTTCAATGAGATTAATGTACTATATTTTAGTTTAACAATTATTTTATTTAATATTTTGTATTTTTTAGTGGATTTTATAGTACTAAATGATATTTATGGACTAGTTATGATCTATTTATTACCTGTAACCATTTTTTGAGCATACACCTGAAAACGAAATTTCCAATTTAAACTGTCACAAATCTTGAATGCTTTGGAGCACAGACTTAAGTTTGGTTTAAAAAAAGTTAAAAGGTGAAACACAGAAAGTATAGAGGTTTAATCTAAACAAGTTGGGGTCCAAATGTGAGGCTGATATCTCAAAAAATGAACTTTCAGTAAGATTTTGTTTGGGCGCAGTACCAAACGTTTCCACAAGATGAAATTAGCTTCCCATTCATTTCCCAAATTTTTCGTTCAAAAATGACCAACACCAAACGGTTAATGTTAGCAATTCAAATGTGAATTTCTTGCTTTTTTTGAATGTTAATTTGTTAGCATCATAGTTACCATTGCAAATATCAATGACCAATGTCAAAAATGTAGATTTTTTTCCCCTTCTTCAATGAGATTAATGTACTATATTTTAGTTTAACAATTATTTTATTTAATATTTTGTATTTTTGGTGGATTTTATAGTACTAAATTATACTATTACTACTATTACTATTACTACTACTATTATTACTAAGTTTAATCTAAACAAGTTGTGTTCACATTTGAGGTTGACATCTCAAAAAAAGTACTATATTTTAGTTTAATAATGTTTTTTTTATTTATTTAATATTTTGTGTTTTTAGGGGATTTTGTAGTGCTAAATTATGTTTATGGATTAGTTATGATCTATTTATTACCTGTTAACACTTTGAGAATATACCTGAAAATGAAATTTCCAACTTAAACTGTCATAAAACTTGGTTCAGATGAAAAAAAA
>JAFVLL020005995.1:0-18670 GCA_021397915.2 Tor tambroides | reverse complement strand
ACAGATCTGTCACTTCATTTATCCAGATTCCACCATGGTGGGAGGGGGTTGGATGGGGATAGGTGGTGGGCTGGTCTTGAGCATTACACTCCCGGACTGAAAATGGATCCCACTCCGGCCCTGTACAGGCCCCTGGTCTCTTCTGCTTCTAATACATAAATGTTTAGATGTGTAAGTTAGTTAAAATAAATAGTAACTTTTTTTGTTTGTTTTTTGCGAATCTTCTTCCACAGAGAAACTCCTATTCAGTGAAGCTCCTCCCACAAACCCTGCAGCATGAAACACACTGAAGATACTGAAGAACAAACAGGTTGGTGTTTTTTGTTTGTTTGTTTTTAATTCTTCATGCTTCATTAATAATGCAGATGGTTACACCATGTCCTAACTACACACATCAAGTGATAAAAGATATCTTTTTCGTGTTAATCAGAGTTTTTGTCCTAAGTAGCCGCGACAGCGACACACGCAATTTCTAATTTAGAAACGGTTTCTATTTCCGCAACATCACGGCTGGAACAACAACATACAAACTATTTGACAGTAGATAATCTCAGGTGATTATGTGCTTTATTCAAAGTTAAACGTGTCTAATATGAGTTTAAATATCATTTTTACCTTATAGCCATACTGAAAGCAACAACAGATAGTTTACCTCAGATCTTGAAAATAAAAGATGTCCATTAAAACTGTGAACTCACTGTGAACCAACGAGTGTATTCCATAACAGAGATGGTATCAGTCACTCAGTATGTACATTTAATGATGTTAAAAAGCTTTAATATTTTTTAATTAGATTATAAACATATCCATTTCATTGTGAGTGCTGAGTGCTTCAAGGGAGAGCCAGTCCACACACACTTCTGATTGGCTGTGATATTTGATTGATTCTGTCGCGTCTGGTGTGGACACCCAAATTGCTTGTCGCTGGAATCTTGTCGCGTCGTGTGTAGTTAGGACTACACAGTGTTATAAAGCTTCAAGCAGATTTAGAGTTGTTGTAATGGGGTACTTTTTTCAATAACATTTTTAGATAATTGTGTAGTTGATCAAACATTTAATAGGGATATATAATATATAAAAATGCATCAAAATGACCAAAATTCAGTATAGCAATTGTCTACTTTACATATCAGGGTTCACCAGGGCTACTGAGAGTTACTGAAAATCAAACTGTTTTTACTTTTATTTCAGAGTTGATTGAAGAAAACAATGAGAATGAAGAATTGAGTGAAGTTGAGGAAAAAAAATCATGTCAAAACTGAAGAAAAACCTTTGAGTTGCTCTCAAACCAAACAGAAAGATTTAAAGAAGAGAAGAGCCAAGAAATCTTTCACCTGCTCTCAGTGTGGAAAGAGTTTGACAGGCTAAACAAGTCTTGAGTGTCACATGAAAATTCATACTGGAGAGAAACCGTTCACTTGTGATCAGTGCGGGAAGAGTTTCGCACTAAAAGGCGTACTTGCAGGGCATATGAGGATCCACACTGGAGAGAAACCGTATCACTGCACTGCATGTGGGAAGTGTTTCACTCATTCATCTGCTCTAAGCAAGCATACAAAAAGATATCACAGTAAGTAGATCATCTTCAGATCCAGCACTTTCACGTCTGATGCTGCGTCTTTAGCAAATGTGACACAATAATGCATCAAGCAACAAAATATAATCTGTATAAATCTGTCATTACAAGTGACATGACAAAGAAACATTATCTAAAGTTTTCAAAGTGAATAAAGTTCATCTTCAAAACAAGCAGATTCAACTGTGAGATTCAGATCAACTCAAAGATCAACTGAACTTCCTCCCCAAAGAACAATGTCACAAAGATTTATTCTTGTTTACCATTTTGTTTCATGATATACATTATATCATTGTGTTTTCTTATGAGTTTGATATTATGTTCAATTGTCTTAAAATGCATGTATCACTTGTACTGTGAGACTCAAAAACCGGTAAATGTTTCTCCTGATACCTTGAGATTGAAATAACATGATAATCGATAATGGACTCATGAAGCAGTGGAAGTTCATCATTTCTATGATATGAAATTTAAGTATGATCTGATGATGATGATGTTTGGTTTATACTGTATGTTCATTATGTTTGAACTGAGCTAACAGACATGATCACAGCAGTCCTACGGACTTCAGTTACTGCTGGATCTTTATTCTGAGCTACCACACGTCTTTACATTGTTTGTTGTTTTATACCTTTCATTTCATTCCCAGTTTCACAGACTGAGTTTTTTTTTCTCTTGATTGTCTGTCATCTGTCCACTCGCAGTGATTGTGATTCTTGTTGAGTTTGCAATGTTTGCTGCTGCTCGTGCTGTGGTTCTTCTTCAGATCATCTGTGCAAAGAAGATCTGGGCCCGTATTCAAAAAACAACTTGAGGCTAAAAGTAACTTGCCAATTTAGGAGAAAATCTTAAAAATAGTGGGTGTGTCAGTCCTAAATTTAGGACTCCTAAATATTTTGCTCTAAGAGTATTTCACAAAGTGTTTTAGTGCTAAAACTAGCTCCTAAATCTGTGAAACGTTAGGAGTAGTGAAGAGGACTCCTAAGTCACTAAGACCAACTCACAACTATCCTAAAATGACTGTTGCCAGCAATCTGCCTCAGACCGTAAACATTTTAGAAACATTAATGAGCTTTTAAAAAGGTATCACCTTTGGTTTTGGAGGTTATCCCAACTCCAAATTTTCCTTTGATTATATCCTTTTCATTAAGCAGTTGGGCAAGAAGTAACAGCTGTTCTTGAGTCCAGTTTAGTTCTTTTATGTTTGCATGTCTTGCTATCAGCCACGACTATTCTAGTCTGTTAATTAAAAGGTGGTTTATATGTATCCTCTGCAAGAAGCATACGTGTAAGTGACTGACAATTAGTTTAACATATACTTGTTTAATTCGTGACAAACCTGTTTTGAATGTGGCAATTAACACTATCTTTAAACCTTTATTTGAATATGGCAACATAATATTGTGCTCTGCAATATTTCTATGAATTAATCGCTGACAGAGACTATCAGCCAATCACCGTGTGCATAGTTAATAAACATGCTGGCATCATCCATAGCAACGAGGTTAACCCCGCCCCCTTACTCTGAGCTTAAGTCTTCTCTCTATTTCTTAGTAAATGTTTGTCTCAGCAGCTTTGTGAATAGGTTTTAATAGAAAACTCTTAGGTAAAAATGTTTACTGCTATTTAGGCGAACTCTTAGTGGTAAGATAAAATGTTTTGTGAATACAGGCCCTGGTGAGTTTTTCAGCCTCACACAATCCAAATTCTGGCCAGAGGAGAACTGACCCCCGACTTAGCCTGGTCTCTCCAAAGGTTTATTTTTTTCTCCCTTTTTGTCTCCAATGGAGTTTTGGTTCCTTGCCACTGCCACCTTTGTCTTGCTTAGTTGGGGACACTTAATTTCTGGCAGGATTGTCGACTTGATTGCACAGACACTATTTGAACTGAACTGAGCTGGACGATATAGACATCACTGAATCAACAATGAACTGACTTTATCTGGAAAACTGACTGTTCTCTGTTCTCTTGCATTATCAGCACACATTTTTCCTGTTTAGCACTGTAAAGCTGCTTTGACACAATGTATTGTGTAAAGCTTTATGGAAATAAAGGTGACTTGACTTGACAGTCTGATGCTTCACATTGATCTGTAACAATCTGCAATCATGAGAGCTCAGTAAATGCTTTTGTGTTTAATTATTTTGCAGGGAGGAAGAACTCGCAGCACAGAGAGGAAATAGTGGTGAATACAGTATTACAATAAAATACTCTCAACAAATAACAAGCCTGATTACAGCAAGATTTATCTTCACGTCAATGATATTATCATGTTTTGATTTGATCAAGCACATGGCTTGTTATTGTTTTGCTGGCCATGTGCTTGTGTTTTTGTTTTGTGTGAGCACATGGCTTTTGTCTTGTTTGTTTCAGTGTGTCATGTCTATTGTCTTGATGTTGTCCAGCTGATGGAGACATTGAGCCGACATGATGGAAACATCAGTCAGACATGTGTAGAAACACCTGTGCAGAAACACTTCAGATACTGTGTCTAACATTAATATAGATTTATCAGAATTCTGATTTCAGTTCAAAGTGAAGTGAAGTGACTTCAGATAGTGAGCTGAGTAAAGCAGAGACATGAGGACGGCACGTCTGGCTGACGTCCAAACTGAGCTTTCTGGACGTGTTTCTTATGTTTAGCTCTGGATGAATCATGAGGATGAAAAACAGTGAACACAAAACACCAATTCTGCTTCTTCGCTGAGATCTCATACATTAATGCTGAATGTGTCAACTGTTAGATGAAAAACACAAGGGAGGATAAACACAGCAAACTCTATGTGCTATTGTGCACAGAAACTGTAAACCATGGACCCTTTACTTTCATTAAAAACAAGGGTTATTTCTGATGTAGGCTCATTTTGTAAATGCAAGCTATTCATTTAAATTATAGACAATCGCAAACTGAGTGCTTAATGCAAATGTGATTATGTTCGCCCATTTATGCAAATGTCTCTGTGTATAGAGACAAAATAATGAGGCTAATCACTGTCAGTTTATAGTGATCTTGCATAGCCTATTTGCAAAGACACTGATAAAAGTACACCACAAAAACATCTTCAGCTCTTGGTTTCATTTCTCATCAAACACAAAACAACTTTAAGCAAATAGTGTTAAATCTAATCAAAATGAATTGTAATTGTAATTGTATTCTCTTTTTAATCTACGCCTGTACTGACATATAATTAAGATCAAGGAAACAGTCAAGTGAGTAAAATGACATAAAAGTTCTAATACATAAAATGTGCAAACGTATTTTAAATGATTACCAATTATTTTTCATAATTTCAAGTATTTGTGCAGACCTTGCATTTCTTTCAATGTCAAGATATTGTAATTAGCATTTTACTTAATTTTGAAGTGCAATTGCTATATCTGACAGCGTTTAAATTAACTGTGTCATAAAAGCGTTTTTAGATTTGAGAAGTGGTCTGCATCTCCCATCAAAGCCAGCCGCATAAAAGTTAATTGTTCAAATTAATGCATGACTCAGACAAACTGTACATGTGCATGTAGGTGGCGGTGATGCACCTAAAAGTTGTGTGCCATCCGCCATTAAAACAGCAAGAAGAAGAAGGAGCTGGTCGTGGTGCGGGGTCCACTCTCGAAATTCAGTCCCGGGACTCGATCCTTTCCTCCGCGACTCATCAAAACTTTCGGACGCAGCGTTGAATCTAATGAGAAGAGGTGAGCAATTCACGGCATTTCGTTTATTTACATAAACATAAAACACATTTTACACAGTTTGCATGAATGCAACAATATATGAGGTCGTTTCTGCCTTGTTTTCATCGAGCACAGCTCTGTTTGTGTGTTTGCTGACATACACACTTAAGTTATAACAGCAGACTACAGGCATGTGAGGAAAGACCTGAGAGATTTTGTGTTTTTGTATGTTTGTCTGAATGATTGTTGTTTGGAGGGATGCTATTGTTACTGAATGTCTCGTAAGGGACATGGATTACGAACCGATATCAGTATTATTTCCCCCGCTGTATCTTAGCATTTCAAAGTAGTTGTTTTGCGTTAAATTTAGTTTTAGGTTTGATTTTCGCTGGATAACCGCTCATGTCGTTTAAGGGACCGTCTACAAATTACAGCCACAGTTTAAAAAAGTAAACCACATCTAATCAAAGCATTCTTCGGTATAAATATGCAGATAATGCGCCTTGGTGGTTTTGATTGAATGTTTCATGTCAATATAAAATAACTGCATATTGTTAAAACTAATTGTGGTATTGATATCTTAGACTGTCAACTCTATGGAACAAGGGTAGGGGAAAGACTATCCGATGAATATTGAACCTAAAACTTACCATGCTTTACATGGTTAAAATTAAGTATAGATACTGCTTAATATTTCATATTGTGTCACGTGGGACATTAAGTCTATGATATGAAGATATTTATAATAGCCTATAGACACAGGAAACGTTAAAATTCTGCTTTGTGGTAGACTACAGTAGGTTTACTGTTTCACTTTCTGCAAAAACATCAATAGAAATGTTGACACTAGAAAGACAGACAACAGAAATGCATTGAATTTGTGAATTGCCACATGTGAGTGCAGTGTTATTGAATGAACATTTTAAAATGATGTGCTTTTCCAATATTGATAACATTTCATTTAGTATAGTAAATGAGACAATGGGCTCTATATCTCATGCGTATGCATGCACATCTGCGTCAGTAAAGCGGTTTTGCTATTGATTAAGCAGGTAAATCATCACTGTTTTCAAATGGAGAGGCGCGTGCCCATGGGCATCAGTTCCACTGACAAACTCATGTCAACGTCCATTATCGGGCGATTCATCTGCGATAATGAAGCGATATTAGTAGCTTCGCCAGTGAACTCCGTCTCCTTGCGCCGCTCCATTGAAGCAGGTGATGGAGGCCGCTGGCATCAAGGCGGCTTTATAGCGGATGTGCATATCGCATGAGTCACGCCAATAAAAATAATATTATGATTTACTACAGAGGAAAAATGGGAGGGAGAAAGGGAGCGTAGGTTTCGTCTAAAGGTAACCGGTAGTGGGGTTGGCGGCACACGGGTAGCAAAATGTAATGTAAATGTAATGAAGAAATGGTCAGAGATATGTAGTGGTTGAACCAGAATGTTATCTGCAGTACAATTGCGAGTGTAAATTAAGTCAAGTTGGTTGCCTGATTTGTGCGTGCTAGTAGTGGTAAGGCGTTTTTACAAGTATAGGCAATGAGGCTATGTAACCCTAAAATTAAAGTTTAAATTATTCATTTTATTTTGTTGTTTGGATCATGTGACAGTGTTATCTATGAGATGAAAAAGGATGTATTGTTTACATAAACCATAACAAAGATGAATACTGGCAGTGAAAACTCTTTTTTGTTCATTTTTAAAGAATATTTAAGATAATTAAAGAGTTTGAAAAAAAATACATGTATACAAACATACATACATACATACATACATACATACATACATAAATATTTATAAAACGTGGAGTAAAATACCAGAAATACATTATATTATTTAGTTAATATTAATATTATTTGCAGAAAATAATGGCACAACTGTCAACATGAAACTTTGTAGAGACAGCACACATGCATGTATATATTTAAGAAAAATATTTATATTACTTTTTTTTTATATTTAAATTGTGAATATAAATATATACATGTAAATACATGAAAATATTTGCAAAATATATACTGTGTGTGTATTTATGTGTACATAAATATACACAGTACACACATTATGTTAACAAACACTTTTATTTTGGATGTGATTATGACGAATACTAAAATACTAATAATAACTAAAATACAATATAATTAAGTTTTAATTTTAATGACAAACATTTTTAATTATAATAATTTAATAAAATTAAACTTTTTATGCACCATAGAAATGAACTATAAATAGACAGTGTTATGTCTCACTCTCATATATTTCTGCAGTTCAAAGGAAAATGAGTTCTGACTTCCCTTTTCGCTCTAACCACAGGAAGTGGTAAAGTTGACTAACCCTGACCCTTTCTTACAGTCTTAGCCTTTCTCTTCCACAATATCCTTTTTTATTTATGTGTTTTCTGGTTCCTCTTTTGTTTTGCAGCGGGCCGAGGCATGCCATCAGAGACTGGAGACAGAGATGTTGGCCCTCCTGTCCATGGTGAAAGAAGATGGCCTGGCGGAACGTAAGAACTTAAATCATCCGCTGCATCTGATTGGCCAAAACCACATATGCAGATCTACTAAGCCACAGTGCATTTTTATATTCTTGCAGGATTCCCTGCAGCCGTTGTTCAGAAGCTGAAGGAGGTCTGTGAAGCCTCCAGTGAAACCTGCTCCTCACTGCACCAGTGTCTGGGGCTTTTTTCCAAACAGGAAGGAGTATGTACCCATTTCACTGCACACATCCATTGCTATAAAGCTACTTGAAGAGGTTATTATAAGCGCCTGCTAAAAACTGAGCCGTGGCATAGTGGTTAACACATTTGTCTTTTTTTTTTTTTTTTTTTTTTTTTTAGCCTCGGTGCTCACTTTGACTACACGGGTTCGAATTTGGCTGCAACATGATCGCTCCTAATAATACCCTAGTTAAAGGCTAAAATCATAGTTAATGATCACAAATACATGGAAAGTATAAAATATGTCTTTATATAGTGGATTTTAAAGTATGTGTCTGTTTTTTCAGGCACGCAGTATGAAACTGGAACAGGAAGTGGAAAAGAATAAAATCCTGTCGGAGGCTCTGCAGACGCTGGCCACTGAACATCATGAGCTGGAGCAGTCGGTGGTCAATGGATCGTCGCCCCGCAGCGTCCTCAGCGAAGACGAGTTCTACGACGCAGTGTCCGGTTCGTATGCTTGAGAGTAACACAGCCAACCATTCAAACACTTCAGTTCAAAAGTTTGGGGTCGGTTTTTGAAATGCACTATTACTTTTATTCAGCAGGGGTGTATTAAATCGATCAAAAGTGACAGTAAAGACATTTCTAATCTTAGAGTAAAGACTGGAGTAATGATGCTGAAAATTCAGCTTTGTTTCCCAGGAAAAATTTACATTTTAAAATATATTTAAATAGAAACTAGTTCTTTTGAATTGTAATAATGTTTCACAATAATACTGATTTTACTGCATTTTTGACCAAATAAATGTGAGCTTAAGAGACGTCTTTCAAAAATATTATTACTGACCCCAAATTTTTGAACAGTAGTGTACTTTGTCATCTAACACTTACTTAAAATTAATCTTTAAAAACACAAATAAATTAATTTCATTTCACAATTTTTTTTTTCAAATCTTTTACTGTACATTACATTGTTGTGATGACACAGTGTATGTATTAGTATAAAATTTATAATGCTTAAACTTGTGTATGTTTTTAAGTTGTGTAAAGTGTACAATATTTTAATATCAGCCATAACATTATAAATAATTATTGACAATTACCCCAGAACACTTTGAATAATTACACTGAAGAATTTGGCCAAGTATTTTATTTTATTTTTTTATTTATGGACTTGATTTTTGCCTTTTTATTGTGCAGATACAGTAGTAGAAAGTGAAAGGGTATAATTTATACATTAGATATGTTAAAATGAATAAAGTTAATGTCTCATTTACTTGTAGCATTTTAATTATATACAGTACAAATCTCTAACGTTTTCAGATGTACATTACATTTGATTTTTATCGAATAAAATAGTAGAGTGACAATTATTAAGAGGAGATACAGAAAATGTGATCAGAAAACCACATACTGTAGATCGAATTCAAACCTGTGTTTCCCACATGAGCACCAAGGCTCAACAATGTCACCTTTTAAGTTTTATGAGTTTTCAGTTATACAAGTATATAAATGTAGGATTATCACATCCTGATTATCATTTTTCGTATGATATCCATGGTGTACAGTATAATTACGGACTAAAAGCCCATGTAAAGCTCATCAGCCATATCAGAGCCTGCAATGTAATTGCTTTTACAGTAACAAGTAAATCTGCAGAATGAGCTTCATAAGTATGATTGCACCTTTCTCAGGGACGTGTCCGGTCACTTCCGACTGTGTGGTTCCATTAAACGCCACCTGATCCCCTGCTCAGGTTTCCTGCGAGAGCCTGTTGCCGTCGGCCACTCATTGTCCCTCTAAGCCATGTCTGTTTGCGCTCTGTTGCCGCAGATTCGGACTCTGAGCCCTCGCTGAGCGGTTGTGAGACAGCCGGCCATTCGTACGAAGACGGAGAGGACTTCAAGTCCGAGCTCTTCTGCAGCATCTCAAGTAATCTCAGCGGCAGGATGTCCCAGGAAGACCGTCGTGGAGAGGAAGAGGACGATGATGAGGTGGCCAGAGTGAATGGAGTGAGGAAGCACAGGTGGGAATAACTAAAACAAACAATACACTAGCATATCAACTATTTTGTGCCAGATATTTCTTGCGTAACAACATTGGTTAAATACGCTTTTGAAAATTAGAAAAGTAGTTAGAAATTCCCAATGCGTTTTAAATGAAAACAAACGTGTACAAATAAACATGCGAGTATAAAAATAAAATGATGTCTCAGACATAACTTTCAGCTCTGTTTGTTTTTCAGTGTCACTTTGTTGTTATTTGTCTAGTTTCTTAGACGCAACTTCTGTGTTTTGTTTTGGTTTGTACCTTGTGGTAAATAATTTAGCGAGCCGAGGCCAGAAGAGGCGCTCATAATGAAACGGTAAAAGATTTATGAGGTAGCCGAGTTTAACGCCGTAATTTGAACTTTTAAGGCTTGGCATGTTGATTGACGGCCCGTTGACGAATAGTTGACTGACTTTGCAGCCAATTACAGAGAGTTATTTTTATTTACTGGATAACTTTATTTTATAATGTTGTATTTAGAAAATGCAAGTTGATGTTTATAATATAAACATTTTTTAAAATATAATAAAACGTATATTTTTGTGTAAATGCTCATAATCAGATTACAGTTTCTTTATGGATTACAAGATTACAAATTATTTACACAATGACAGTAAATTATTCATAATTTTTTTTTTTTCTGTGATGCACGGATTCACAAACTTTTTGTCAGTCAAACCCCTAAATTAACACCTAAATTATTTAAACTCATCGTTAATGTTTCAATAATTTTACAACACATTCACCTAAAATATACCTAAAATGAGTAATCTTGATCACATTACTTAATACGATGACACAGCATGTCATTTGTAATCAGTAACAGCACTGTATTTAAAAATAAATAATATATATACACACACACTTGTACTGTTTGTATATTAATACTATATAAAATGCAAAAAAAAGCAACAAGTAACCACATCTCTTTATTACGTTTGCATTCAGCAGGTACAGTATAAAAAGAGCAGGTTTCTGTGTATCTTGAACACTTTGAAACTGATCGGGACACTGGCCTTGCTTTGCTGAATAAGATATAAAGCTTCCGTTACCTGACTGATAACGCCAGTCTAGACGTGTTCCGTCTGCATGACAACAGCAGAAACGGTTTCCATGGAAACAACTAATTAGTTGTTGTTTTTTTCACGGTTTTTGCACGGTTTCTCAGTGTAAACAGACATTTTTCAGAAGCTGACAAGGCACAGCTCAGTTACCTTTAATTATTCCACAGGACAAGTTTACCAGCACCCATGTTCTCCAGAAATGACTTCAGCATCTGGAGCATACTGAGGAAGTGCATTGGGATGGTGAGCTTTTTACTATCATGGAACCTCTCACTTGCAATTTTACTGTCTTTTCGGTCAAAACACCTCAGTTTAGCACCATGTGTTGATTGATTCCATCTTTCTTTCAGGAGCTGTCTAAGATCACCATGCCTGTTATTTTTAATGAGCCTCTGAGCTTTCTACAAAGACTAACAGAATATATGGAGCACACATACCTCATCCATCAGGCCAATGCTTTAGAGGACTCTATTGAGAGAATGAAGGTAAAAAAAAAAGTATATGAACATACCAGCAAAACCCTTACATGCCAAAAAACTATGAAATATGACCAATTAATCTGCCAAATCACATTTTCTGACTTTAAATTTTAGTTGAATTTGGTTAAATTTTTTTATTAAATATTTTGTAGAATTGTAAGTAATAAAATTTGGCAGTTTTTTTTCAGTCATATACTAGTAAATCATTAATTGTTCTATTATTTTATAACATACTATATATTGTCGATCACCTACATTGCCCTGAAATTGGACAAAAACCCATATATACTGATTAATAATTATTACTTATTGTAGTTAAAAATAACTACAATGTCCATTCACCAAAGTTTCCAATTTTATGAACTATTTATTAGGCTGTTTGACAGATTTTACACAGATATTTCTTGGATTCAAGGATTTCAGAATCCTATCAAATCTCTTCTTATAGCTGCCTGGATGAAAACCAGTCTAAGCTGTCGATTTCTAATGTGTATTTTCTAAGTAAATGAATACATGTGTTTTCTATCCAGTGTGTGGCCGCGTTTGCCGTATCAGCCGTGGCGTCTCAGTGGGAAAGGACGGGTAAACCCTTCAACCCCCTGCTAGGAGAAACATATGAGTTGGTCAGGTAAGATATTCAGACCCTGACTGAATGCTAATTTGTTAGCCTTGACGTTAGCATTAAGGTGTGGTCTCATTTATTGATGTTTGGTTAATGTTTGTGGGCGAAATCCAGTCATGTCAATAGTAATTCAGCCGATTGTGATTTTCATGTGAGGAATGATAGATTTCCCCACACAGATTTCGCAACGGATTCAAGTCAGCCATGTGAATTGCACGTTGACCAACAAATGTTTGGTTTGAAAGTGACTTCTGTGTGAGCTGTGCTTCATGCCGCTCTACACTATTGACAATGGACCTTTTTTGCCTAATGTGACTGCATCTTTAACCCTCTGGTACTGCTCGTGGCAGATTTGTTTTTTCTTCAATGAGATGAATGTACTATATATTAGTTTAAATAATGTTTTTTTTTTTATTTAATATTTTGTATTTTTATGGGATTTTATGGTACAAAATTATATTTATGTATTAGTTATGACCTATTTATTACCTGTTACCACTTTAAGCATATACCTGAAAATGAAATTTCCAACTTAAACTGTCATAAATCTTGAATGCTTGGACTTGGTTTTGGTTGTAAAAAAAAAAAAAAAGTTGAAGTGAAACTTAAAAAAAAAAAAAAAAAAAAAGAAAAAAAAAAAAGAATAGAGGTTTAAATGTAAACAAGTTCCAAATTTGAGGTTGATATCTTAAAAAATGAAGTTTCAGTAGGATTTTGTTTGGCCGCAGTACCAAATGTTTCCACTAGATGACATTCGCTTCCTATTCGTTTCCACTGCAGTCATTTTTAACTACTTTTTTCATTTCTTTTCAAATCATGTCCATGACTTTTTGTATGTTCACATAGCAAATCCCAAAACCTTTACCAAGTTTCGTACCATTCAGATAAAGAAATTCTAAAAAAAAAAAAAAAAAAGTAATATTTTTCAGATGTTAGCTATTCAAATTATTTGCTTTTTTGAATGTTAATTTGTTAGCATTTAGCATTGCAAATGTGGTTTTTCAATCAGTATATCAATGTGTTGTGCTCTTGGGCCTAATTACCATGTTTTTTCCACAACCTTCAGGGATGATCTTGGGTTCCGGCTGATATCAGAACAAGTGAGCCACCATCCTCCCATCAGCGCCTTCCACGCAGAGGGTTTGCAGAAGGACTTTGTGTTTCATGGCTCCATCTACCCCAAACTGAAGTTCTGGGGCAAAAGTGTGGAGGCCGAACCTAAGGGCATCATCACTTTAGAACTTCCCAAGTAAGCATCTGTTCTTGATGTGAAGATGCTTTATTAATATCCACACATTGTTTTGTGTGGTTTCAGTTATTCGTAAATTTAGAATAAATTTCAGTATGAAAGTCATTGGTGAATCATGATTTATGAAAATGTTAGTACACAGATTTTCTCTTTATTCCCATTGTTTGAGACCCATTGTCTAATAATAAACTCGTTGCAGGCATAATGAGGCGTACACATGGATGAACCCAACGTGTTGTGTGCACAACATCATCGTGGGACAGCTGTGGATCGAACAGTATGGCAATGTGGAGGTTATCAACCACAGGTGTCAACGAGACTCTGTAAATGTACTAGTTCTGGTTAAACTTAACAAACTTTACTGATTGCAGCCCTTTTGATTTATATTTGCCCACAGAACTGGTGAAAAATGCTGTCTGAGTTTCAAACCGTGTGGCCTTTTTGGGAAAGAATTACATAAGGTTGAAGGCTACATCCTGGACAAGAGGTCAGTGGTTTGAGAGTGATAAATCTTCCTGCCATCTCCACATTGCTGTTTTATATTGATTATTTGTGTATTCCATGCAGCAAAAAGAAAGTGTACAATCTTTACGGGAAATGGACAGAGTGCATGTACATAGTCGACCCAGCTACATTTGAAACTCACAGGAAGAATGATAAGAAAGCATCAGAAGACAAGAAAAGCAGTAAACAGGTGTTTCTGAAAGTTTTCATACAACATTAGTCTAGATATCCGTCCATTATAATGGCGCCAGTCCGATAGGTCTAAATGAAAGAGATACACTGTACGGTTTATAACAGTTTGCTTGGTGTTTCTCGGTCATCTCAGACATCAGACTCAGAAGAAACACCTCAGCCAGGTGGAGATTCACTGGAGGTGATCCCAGGAAGTCATTTGCTCTGGAGAATAGCACCTAGACCAGTCAACTCTGCCCAGGTCTGTTCCAGAACATGAGCTCTGGGAAACCTTGTCCCAGAAAAATCTGGGTTACAGTGAGACACTTGCAATGGAAGTGAATGGCGCTTTTGCTTTATATTTTGCTTTATATATTGCGTTATATCCAATTTTATAGCTAATTTTACACTTGACAGTGACAATGCCGTCAAATAATGCTGAAAAATTAATAGAAATGTTAAAAGAATTCTATAAATTTGTAGTGTAATACATTTTTTTAATTAAACATTTACAGTTAATTTTATAAAATTGCATGCCGCAAAAATTGGCTCATTGTACGTGCATCACCATGATTTTTTTTTTTTTTTTTAAGAAACCGCAGGACGATTGGAAATTATTTTTGTAGTAATCAAAATATGCCACAAATGCTGTTGATTTAAGCATCCTTTGAAATCTGAATGTTAACATTTTCTCTATTTTGGTTTTATTTGCATATAAAAAGATGTACAACTTCACTACATTCGCAATGCAGCTCAATGAGCTGGACAAAGAGATTGAAGTGGTCATCCCGAAAACGGACAGCAGACTGAGGCCGGACATACAAGCCATGGAGAACGGAGACATCGGTATGTGTTTCCATGTACTGCTGGTGCCATTGCTGTTGATGTATTTATTTATGATATTTCTAAGTCTTACTTAATATCCTTAGAAGATATCACGAATGAGCTACATTTAAACATTCAGAGGTTGAATAACTTTGTTTTGAACACCGTAGACCTGGCCAGTGAGGAGAAGAAGAGACTGGAGGAGAAACAGAGGGCGGCGCGTAAGAACCGCTCTAAATCAGATGATGAGTGGAAGACGAGGTGCAGAATTATTTTGTATTGTCACATTTCACGGTTTGCTTTTTCAAAAAGTTACTACAGTTATTGTTAATACTCAAAAAGCATAATAAATTAATGAGATCTCCTTCAAACAGTACTTTTTATAACTGTAGTAACTAAGATGCACACGTAACACTTTTTTGTGACTAACTGCGTAACAAGTTCTAAGTTTACTAAATTTGGTCATTTATTTATTTATTAGACCATTTTCATCCATAGCTTAACAGTTACCTACTTAAGTAACTCATTGATGTTTAACAGCACTCTTAGTCCTGGTTCAGTGGGCACTGTCCTTTGCATTTAACCTCATTTTCCCATTCATTTCTTCTGGCATTATCATCTGTCCTGTGACTTTGCTGCCGTGAGCAGAAACGTCGCCTCGGGCCCCAGGTTTGATGCTTGCTTTGTCTTTTGCGTTCAACTGTTTCATTCCGGAATAGTAATTTAATTGCTTTGAGTGACTGGGATCTATCCACAGTCTGTAAATATAGCACAAGACGGGTTGTTTGTGGTAGAAAACTTTTGTAACAGTAGTCACCTACATAATGACAGTAAAACATTTGTTTTTCCCCATTATGAGCTTTTAAAGACCATTTAAATTCAATCATGTATGATGGACAACAACTAGAGAACTTTAATACTAGTATTGCACCAAATGTATACAGTTTGTCTTATCTACAGTCTTTTTGTCACATGTAAATGGAACTTCACACCAAAGGAATGAGCTTTTTTTTTATGTCCCCCTTAGACAATCTATTTTTAATGTGGAATAAGACGATGTAAACAGAGCTCTCTGGCCTTCTGCTGCGAGAGCAGGGTGAAACTTTACACCTGGTTTAAGTGTTACAGCCAAATGCTCCACCGAATCTATTCAACAAAGAATAAGACAATTCTAATGGGGGTCAACGAAACATTTTTTACGCATGTTTGACTGACCCCAAGCAACTCAACGTGACAAAACTAGAACGATCCCGTTATAATCAATGTTTTACGTGTTTGCCGAACTGAACCTTTTTTTTGTTGCCTGAAACAGGTGGTTTCATCAAGGTCCAAATCCACACAACGGCTCTCAGGACTGGCTGTTCTCCAGTGGTTACTGGGACCGTGATTATTCTCAAGTACCGGACATCTACTGACCAACAGGAACCTTACATCGATAAATTGTATAGTCAAGACTACCTGTAACGTAACTACAAAACTATGCACCCTGGGTTGGTTGGCCAGGTGAACATTTCAAATATCATAAATAATATTCTGTTTCAAGAGGGAACTTTATTTTAAACTCACTGATCTGAATTTAGTTTTACACTCTTTCATATTTTGATGCACATGCAACAATCAAGGGTTTTGGGAACTACAGATTGTGATATATTATGAAGACGATAATCATAAGTTGGGCTTGATATAGTAATATCAGTGTACTGTAATAGCAATAATGGTTCTGTTTTAGTCTTATGAAAAAGGTTTTTTTTTTTTTTTTATAAAGATTTGTTAACAGTGGTAGATTTTGGGTGTCCCCCAAGGCTCAAGTCTGAGTCTGTTTAGTTTTCTGTTCATTGGCTTAAAAAAATTAACTTGGCATTTCTTAAGTCAGAACATTCCCACTGTGTTGAGTGTGGAATGTGGTATAAAACAACTGGTTGTGAAAATTACTGTTACACCTTTGGAATCTAACTTTTTTTAAAATTCAAAGTTCATATTCTCCACATACAATACAGTATTAGGACAGTGTGTCTATTTCTGCTGCTCTTTCTTGGTGATGTTTATTTTAGAGAGATGCCTCTGGTGTCACTAATATATTGATTAATGTCTTATAATATAAAAATCTTATTTTAATTATCATGAGTTAATAATTTGTCTATTTTAAAGTATAAAGTTGGTCAGGAACATGAAGCTGTACTGATCACTTGATGCAGTCTACTTTTAACCCCATATCAATTTACTTTGTGTGTGTTACATGGTTTCTGTGTGTATATTTTCTAGATTTATCTAACAAAATGCCTACAGATGATGAGCAGAATAATTCTGTGCATAAAAGGCATTAAAGATTGTATTTAGATTAAATCTAAAAAAATAAAAACCTAAAAAAGAGGTGTATGAACATTTTATGCTATATCAAAAACAAGAAAGAAACAGTGTTTTTAATCTTGTTTTTATTTATTTATTTTTATATAAACGTGAACATTGTAAATTGTGTAAGATGCCCTCCTATAAATATGGGCGTTTCAGGACTTTTTCCTTCACCTATTTTTCCCAAACAGGGAAGGTTCTAGTCTGCATTTATTAAAGAGATCAATGTGCGTATGCGCTTACGACCGTAACGTTAAGATGAATGAGTTACCATAGCATGACACAAACAAGATATGCAAGTAAAACAGCAGTGCACAATGAAAACATGATTGTCGTATTATTAAAACTTTGTCCTTCTGAATATAAAGGTTTTAGATATAAATGGAAATAAATCGCCTTTACTTGCAGAGTCCTTCACAAACTGAACACGCAATAAAGTGCCGCTTCGTCATTTTTTATTGTTCCTTTTTACAAAATAAATCGTGACTATTTGTGAGAAACGATTTAGCGCGTGAGTGAACTGTCCTAATGAATCAAACATTTTGCAAACTCATTGGACCATTATTAGATCAAATGAGTGATTTATTCACACATCTGGCGTTGCAATAATCCTCTAAAAAGCTGAGAGAAAACACGCAATGACTGATGAAATATTATCAGAGTAAATTATTCTCAGCTCGATATGGTAAACCTAATTAATTGAAACTTAAGGATTTATCAATAGTATTTTTGGTGCACAACTAAAGGTCTAGCGACGCCCCTGGTTCTTCCATGAAATTATGATTATCGTTTTTTATTCTATCACCGATATTTTCTATTCAAATATGAAAAGATGAATTAATTTTTTTTGTCTTCTCTAAATCAAAGGGGTTGGAAGTCCACAGAAAATTTCAGGGGAAAAAATGTACCAATATTTATGGTAAAATGTTCAATACAAATGAATAAATTAATATAATTCAAGTATACATTCATGGCCAAAAATATCGGCACCCTTGGTAAATATGATAAAAGAAGGCTGTGAAAATTAATCAGCATTGTTAATCCTTTTGATCTTTTATTTTAAATTCACAATCTAACCTTTCATTGGATAATAATTTAAAATGGGGTGAAATATAATTATGAAATAAATGTTTTTCTCTAATACACATTGGCCACAATTAACGGCACCCTTTTATTCAATACTTTTTGAAACCTCCATTCGCCAGTTTAACAGCTCTAAATTTTCTGCTATAATGCCTGATGAGGTTAGAGAACACCTGACAAGAGATCAGAGACCATTCCTTCATCCAGAATCACTCCAGATCCTTCAGATTCACAGCTCCATGACGGTGCTTCTCCTCTTCAGTTCACCTCACTCATTTTCTACAGGGTTCAGGTCAGAGGACTGGAATGGCCATAGCAGAAGCTTGGTTTTGTGCTCAGTGACCCATTTTTGTGTTGTTTTTGA
>JAFVLL020005992.1:2500-12866 GCA_021397915.2 Tor tambroides | reverse complement strand
CAGAAAACATTAGACACTGGACCAGAACAGAACAGACTAAATGAGGGGACTAATGAGACACACCTGGAATCAAATTAACACAATCAACAAGAGGGAGAAACTGGGTCACAGGGAGCACATGGAGAGAAAAACATGCCGATGACCCAGGGTGGCAGGGAGGATCCGGAGGGCCGAGGTGGAATAGATGGCTCCAGCGACCGATGCGGTGGCGAGGATCCGGAAAGCTGCGGTGGAGCCGGAGCGACAGGGGACTGAAGAGGATTCGAAGGGAAGGAGGAGCCTGACAGAGTCGGAGGGACGAGGCACAGCCGGAGGAGTGGAGTCCCGAGGCGACAGATGGTCGACGACAGACCAAGGCGGAGCCGGAGGGATGAGGGAGCCCGGCGGAGCCAGCGGACTGATGGGCCACGGTGGAGAGGAGGGAGCTAGGAGCCATGGTGGAGCCGCTGGGTCAACAGGCCAAGGCGGAGTCTGGGGCTTAGAGGCTGAAGGCGGAGACAAGGGATTCTCCAGCCACAGTGACGATGGAGGATGGCAGACCCGTGGAGCTCACACCGTACAGATGGTGGGCTGAGGGCGAGCATAGGGGCTGCCAGACGACAGCGGTGGAGGAGGCAGGAGCGGGCGACTCCCAGCACGGGGAGCGCGACTGACAAGGGGAACGACAGGGCTGCACTCAGGAACTGAGTCTCTCTCTGAGCAGGACGTGGAAACAGGAGCCCTCTCTGGGCTGGACGGAGGGACAGGACCCTTCTCTGGGCTAAACTCAGGAAAGGGAGCTCTCTCTGGGCTGGACATGGAAACAGGAACCCTCTCTGGGCTGAACGGGGAAATAGGAGTGACAGAGGGCTCTGACGAAGGAGGGAGGAGAGGAGGCAGGTCGGCATTTAAATCCACAAGCTCTCCTTTGGAGTTACACAGTCCCAGATCCATAATCAGCTCACCCTCAGCTGTGATGCAGTGGTTGGAGCTCCTCTCCACGATTTTGCTGTCCACGGCTTGCTCCCTTGTGCCAAGCGTTGTAGCTGGCTCTCGCACCTGGTCTGACGTCACAAGCAGCATCGGCTCCGCGGCGATCCACAGCTCTGTCGCTCCATGCGGCAATGGCTCATCGGCCACGGCGGGCTCGGGCTCTCCGTCATCGGTGGGCTCGGGCTTGCACTCCACACAGTGGGGAGATGGTGGGCTGGGCACTGGGTTTGGCTGTGTTCTGGATCGGAGATAGACGCTCTCCAAGCACCGGATGATCGCTTCTCTCCAGCTCAGTCCGGTGGTGTCTGGGAGGTCGATGTGGCGATGGTAGTTAGCCCCGATCCAGAACAGTGAGTTCAGCGCAGCATTGTCGAACGCCATTAAAATGGTGAGATAGCTGAACTCAGCCGCATACTCCAAAAGGGAAAGGTCCTTGCGGGCGAGGGAGGTAAACTTTGCAGCGAGGGGATCCATGGGGAACACTGGGAAAACAGAAAACAAAACATTGAACCAAACACGGAAAATAAACAGAGGGGAACAACGCAAATAAACTCTTTGTAGGTCCGGTGTTCTTTCATGCTTGCTGCTACGGCGTGGAGCGAGCAACGAGGAGATGTGGAGTACACTTGAAATAAACGGTCTTTAATAATCATCCAATGGAATACATGTAGCACGAACACAGGGAGCCAGAAGACATTAGGCACCGAACCAAGCAAACAGAACAGAACAGAGCTTAAGTAAAGGACTAAACGAGGGGAATAATGAGACACACCTTCAATCAAATTAACAATCAACAAGAGGGAGAAACTGGGTCACGGGAAGAACATGGAGAGAAAAACAAAACATTGAACCAAACGCGGAAAATAAACAGAGGGAACATATACATAAGTTTCCATGAGGTTCAAATTTTCGATTCCCTCCAAATACTGTGGCGGGAGGAGCAAATCGACAGACACAGTGGGTGTGGCGTCAGGCCTCGGAGAGGTTTTTATTCAACAGAAATTTCAAAATAAAGTGTCCAGGGGAAAATAAGTGTCCAAATAAACGGGGAATGTGAGGGAAGGCAGTGTTCAAGGAGGAAGGGTCCAGGACAGGGGCGGAGTCCGGTGGCCGCACGCGCTCCCCGACGTGGTCCGGGCGGAAGGGCAGCGCGGCTTCTTCCAGCGGCGGCAATCCTCCTCGTCCTTCCGGTACTACACGCGGAGATGGGTGGCCCGGCATCCTGGCCTGTCAGCCACATAACTGCGGTGCTCGGTCCTCCGGACCGCGGGTCCGGCATCTCGCGGCTCTCTGGCGGCGGCGCGGGATTCCCTCACGCACACTTCCTGGACCCACGAGGACACCAGTGTGCATGCACGGGGAAGAGACCGGTCCCCCGAGGAGAGGCGCTCTCGGCATATAAACGGCGGCGGTGATGAGGACCTATTCAACTCAGGTGCGCCTCATCACACGCCGCCCGACCGGACTAGTTTTAGCGCCCCTCCTCTCACACGCCCACTCCCGTCGGGAGCCTGGTGAAGGGCGGCGAATAAGGGACGGGGTGGTGATGATATGAAAGGGGGGAGGCAGCCGACTCGTCACAATACATACAGGTGGGCCTGAAAAGACATCTCCCTTCACTCTCTTTCTCGCTATTGCAGTGTGTATTTTCTCATCTTACAGTTTAAGCAACTGAAAACTAATGAGATGACAGAATTATCGCTTTCAGCCACGGCGATGACCCATGGGCACTCTCACAGCAAATTCGTGATGAAAACACCCGGCAGTCACACTCACTCCCACCTGAACGAACAATGTACTTGTCAATCCCTCACCTTAAGCACACAGCAGATGCAACCACACTTTGTATTAAACACACCTGGCCAAAGAGACATCAATATTAAGACCTTCTGAAATTCATGTTGATTTTTTTCAACTTTTCACACACATTGTTATACTTAGAATCCATCCATCCATTTTCCAAACCAATTCTCCTTGGTAGGGTCACAGGGATCCCATACGAGTACCAACCGAGCCAAACCTTGCCTAACTTCCAAAATCTATTCTTATAATACAATATAATTTATAATCAAGGATGTAAAACAGATTCATTTTCATTAGTGGTCACAGATATTTGTACCCAAAAACACAGTCCACTCATTGTCCAACCTCTCCCAAGACCGCATGACTCTAATGTAAATATGTGGAGGCGTCAAGATTTCAAGCTATTTAAGAGAATTGACAATGAGGAATAGGCTCTGGAGAGAAGGAAAAACAAATCATTTCAGACGGGATGATTGAAATCCCAACTCTGGAAGGTCTACAAACAGAAAGCAACTCTTTTGTCCGTTGACAGCAGACATAACTCCTGATCGCTCCAAAACCCTGGACGGTAATAATCCCTCATTTATAAGATGAGGGGAGGAACTGGACAGATTTGTCTTTGAAACGTTCATTTTACGCCTACGAGGGTGTGGAGCAGCCAACAGCCATGTATGATTCATCCATGAGAGAGAATGATCTTGTTTTACTGTTTTTGAAGAAAATCTGAGTGGAATCCACCATGATGCTAGGCTGTTGTAGGTTGCCGGGGTTTTGCTATAAGGTTATTGTTTTCTAAATTTTATTGACTGCGTTACTACACTATGTGCTTTGTGGATTACTTACTCACGAAAGTTTAGTAGGGATTTGTTTAAATCACTAAAAGTAAGTATGAGCAATTATAATCAGCAATGCTTGTATTAGCATGGCATAGCAAACACTGGTAACAATAGATTAAACTTTGCACACTGACATTAGATTTGGTACTTTGTCTGTCCTTCACCACAGAGTGAGAACAGGATATAATCTATGACATATTTCAACCTAAACATCTGCCACAAATTACCAAAACAACTGACCAGCTTCAGAGACTTAAAACACTTAAGACAGCTGGTATGAGCCTCCACGTGTGAATGTGCGTTGCACCATCTCGTTCATTCTAATTTAATATTCATCCCCATATTTCAACGATAAATGAGTGAAAAATGCTTTTGAAACTTTTGACATTACTACCAATCATAAATATGAGGCACGTCTATTTTGCAGCTGTGTTTTCCCAGCAGCTGAAATCCCTTAAGATGCCCTACAACTCATGAGTCATGCAATACTTCACATAGACACATTAGTGCTCAAATTTTTCAGTAATGACTTTTTTAAAACAGAATGCTACTAGTTTATCTAGATTTTTTCTTGTGTTTTTAGTTTTGATATATTTAGAGGCTTTAATCATCATACTAATTAATGTGTTAGCATACTAAAACACTCTCAGATGGATGTTTCTGCCTATCACATTACGTCTTAGAAAGTTTTTTGAGTGTTTTGCTTTAATGACTCTGTAAAATCAAACTTAAACAATTTTTTAAAAATGTTTGTTTTTCCATAATTTTGCGACTAGCTAGTTAGCTGACTAGTTTTTGAAAATTTAGTTAAAAAAAAAAAAAACTAAAACTGAAAGATACTTTCAGACATATCATATTTGGCCCATTTCCCTTACAAAAAATTAACCATGATTTTATTTTAGTAAAAGTGCAGTAAAGTTTTTTTTTTGTATAACCACAGTTTTACAACAAATACCATGGTTAAATGATGAGTTGTGTAGCAAAACCATGGTTAATTTGTGGTTACCATTTATGGTTTAACTATAGTAACTATGGTCGTAGTAAAACAAAGGTTAATTTTCGTAAGGGTTGGTGTTTTCACTGTGAAAAAAATTTAGACAAATATGATCATGCTAGCATAACTAACTCTAATACCATTTGAATGCATGCAAACAAACTTCTTTTCCTAAGCAGTAAATTGGTTGTGGAAAAAGTTGTAGAAAAAATTTAGTTTATTCATTTTGAATGCAGAGATTCGATTAAGTTTGACAAGGATAGTCAACTGATTTAGTCAACTGTCTTTGACTCCACAACATACAGATCAAAGTACACACTTACAGAAAAAAAAAACAGAACTGAAGTGAAAGAGAACCAACAAATATACACCCTAGAGCAAGGTTCCTCAAATCTTTCCCTGGAGGGCCAATCTGTTGCAGAGTTTAGCTCCCACCCTGATCAATCTCACCTACCTGTGATTTTCTAATGAGCTTGAAGACTCTGATTAGCATGCTCAGGTGTGTTTGATTAGGGTTAGAGCTAAACTCTGCAGGCGTGGGCCAGATTTGAGGATGCCTGCCCTAGAGCAGGGCTGTCCAAGCGTGGTCCTGGAGGGCCGGTGTCCTGCAGAGTTTAGCTGCAACCCTAATTAAACACACCTGAAGCAGCTAATCAAGCTCTTACTAGGTATACTAGAAGCTTACATGCAGGTGTGTTGAGGCAAGTTGGAGATAAACTCTGCAGGACACCAGCCCTCCAGGACTAAGTTTGGACAGCACTGCCCTAGAGAATCAAATGTCAAAACTAAGCCAAAATTGTCTCCTTTTTAATAGACACACATAGGTTCTATTCTTAGCCAGTAGATGGAGCCATTCAATTTGGTGTCTGTTTTGATCTTTATCTTTATCTGACAACTTTAGCTAGTGTTCAAAGTTTAGCTAATTAGCATGACCCCTTTAGCCTTTTCTGGTCAGTGTGCAAATATTTATTGAGGACTTTTAAAAGCATTAATTGGAACTTAGATTTTTCCTCATTTTCTTATATCCTTATATTTCCTTTAGTTATTGTAGGCTCCAGAGATTCACTGAGATGAATGGTAATAGTTTTATTAGACCTAAATGAGATAAACTTCCTAAATATTCCAAACAAATATTTAGCATACTTTGTTCATTCTAATTAGATTTCTTCCATTGAAAAAGTTGAGTATACATAGGCTAATCAAACTAGCTGCTTTCCATGATGACAGTTCAGCAATTTACTGAGGTGCTGCATTCATTCCTGTCTCTAATTATCTCTTGCCTTTTTTAACCTTTTCCTTTTTTAATGTGTCAGATGACGTTTGTTTATCTAAGAGAGATTTATTGGACTGAGCTGCTCTGTTGCGATTTCACCATAGAGTGCTTGGCATGACGCTGCATGCTCAAACGAGTGTGAGTATTTCCAATTAAACTAGTTTATAGCTAAGATAGACCCATTAATTTGACTAAAACTGAAAGGAAACCAAAGAGAAATCAAACTGTCAATAACCCTCAAATAGCATTGAAAAAAAAAACATTGTTTTTCTTTAAATGCTATTGCTAGCTTGATTGACAGTTGCTTACAAAGCGATTCTTCTTCCTGTAAAGAACTTAGGCGTCAAGTTTTCTTTACCCACCTCTATAGACTGCCAAGTTTTACCTGACAACTCCAGACCTAGACAACTCAAATAGTCATGCAAATATGACTCAAAATCGCCCACAGGGGTTATCTTTTCACTGGTAAAAGCTTTATTGTCCTTGTACCTACAGCAAAAGTGTGTTTTGTCAATGTGGGCACTTGGCATTTGAAGGAACATAAATCACAAAAAAATGCTCATTTAAGTTATTTACAGCTTAAACTGTGATCCATAACACAAATATGCACTTTACCAAAAAAAAAAAAAAAAACTGTACTATGTCTAAGGGATGTTATGCACCGTTTTCTGACGTGAAACCTTTAAATTGAACCTTAAAAATGCTGGAATGGAAGAGCAAGTGTTTGGTTGTGACTTCTACTCTTTATAAAATAAACCTGTTGTTTGTTGTGAATTTCTGAATAGCATATTGCCATTTGTAAACATTTTGCTGTGAGTGAAAATCATCTCGCGGCAGATTTCGGGACAGTCTGGAGCTGTGGTTTGAAAGTGAAAACATGCACTACGTTTTCACACAGTGTGGTCAAATATACACACTTTCTGTCTTTTTACAGTTGTAAAGGCTATAATTCGTCATAGTTTTAAGACAGCACATATGGTAGGGTGCAAAAGTGTGGTGCTCCTTAAAAAAATATGTTTTGCATGATCTTTTACATGTGTGATGAAGCTTGTACAAACACATAACTGCTTGCTTAGACGCTACATACACCTTATCATCTATTTTATGGGTTTTTTTGGGGGGGGGTTATGGAAAAGTCAAGCCCTGTATGGAAAAGCATGGTTAGGATATTCTTCAGAATATCTCCTTTTGTCCAACAAGTTTGGAAGAACATGGGGTAAGTAAATGAATTAGCATTTTGGATAAACTATGAAAACCAGTTACACCACAAAAGCAAGAGCCCAAAACTCATTTCGATCTTCTGCAGCACATGCCAGACTTCAATGCCAGATCTGCTGGACTTAATGGCAACAATTATTAACTGTTTTTATGTCTTTTTTCCCTAACAAAAAGTCATTTGAGAAGAATCAGGAGGGTGGCACATCATAAACAGCAATTTAACTGGTTGCTGGTTTTGTTTGTAATTAAACAAAACTGCCTCTATGGTAACACAAGACTACATTTCCTTTCAGAACTACACAAATTTTCCTTGAGCTGGCCAATGGCTGTTTATTTGGAGCCACTGTTGTAAACGTACCTTGTTTGGCGAGCGACCGCCAGCCAAATGTTTCCTGGTAGACAAGCCTTGTGGTGTAAAATTGGCATTTTGCTAAATCAGCCAGGCAGAACGGGAAAGCCTTAAGGTTTGTTTTAGCTCTCAATTAAACAAGGTGTCCTTATTATTAGTCAGCTTTGTGAGTGCATTGGGCAGCAGATCTGATTATAATTAAAAACTGCTGTAATTGCAAAGAAACAGTTTACATCATGCCGTAAAACTGCACGGTCCACGCTGTTTAAAGTTTCTGTAAATGTAATAGTACCTTTTACTTCAACTCTCACACTGGGGCCCCGAGGTGCACGGGTTAGTAAATGCGAAGTTTATTTATAAGAACCTAAATGTTCCCACAGGTTTGACTTTTTCTCATAGGAAATGCTTGCTAAAAGGATTTCAAAGATCAGCCAGTCTATGACTTTTGTGAGGTTTAAATGCAAAATTCATTATTGGGCAACGTTCAGTTTTTGTTTTTAAAATCTTGGCATAGTGGACAAGAGCTACAGAACCGAATGAGTTTTCCATTATTAAGCCATCAAAACAAAAGCCATGGAAATAAGCAAATTAGCATTGTATCCGTTAGTTTAATGGTTACTCTATGTTTTTGTTTTTTGTTTTTTCCACTTAAATCCAAAATTCATTGATACTACGAATAATCTAAAAAGTTTTGAATCTACATGTTTGAAAGGTGTTGTTAAAAGTTAATAAAAATACTGTAATATTTTCATTTATCTTGCATTTTATGTTTTGAAGTACTAATATAGATGCTAAAATCCTAAAAGTTTACACCACTGTTAAAAAATAAATAAATAAAGGTAATAAAGCTCATAGTTCAGATTTTTTTCCGCAATTCAGAATTGCAAGATGTCAATTCACAATTGCAAAGGAAAAAGTCAGAACTGTGAGATAAAAAGTTACAATTACCATTTATTAGTCTTAATGCATAGAGAGAGAGAGAAAAAAAAAACTTAAGAACTCGCAGTTCTGTGGGAAAGAATTTTTTTTTTGAGATGTAAACTCGGAAATGTGTGGAAAAAGTTATAATTGTGAAATAAATAGTTGCATTACCGTCCATATTTCTTGTCGTTTTGAGTTCTTACCTGTATATCTTTATCTAGTTGCAAAGAGATGGTGGACGGGGGATTATTTATCCATTTAAACCAAACTTTTTTTTTATCAACAGGAGTAATTTACAACATGCATTTCAGAAGACGTCATGTGGAGGCTAATAAGGTGTATACGGTAAGCATTCATTTGAAATGAGATACATAATGTACTGGACCTCAGCAACCAATTTGAGGGTCAAATGTTTATATAACCATCCGAGGGGAGCGTTTTGCTAATGATGTCTCTGTGTTTATATTCTCATGCTATCGCTGCTGTAAATAGACCACATGTCTTTTCTCAGGGTTGGTTTCACTGGCCCGGCTGTTTTATTTGAAGGTGACTCACTGGAGTGTGACCGATGCTTTTATGATGTTGTCCAAGGGTGTGTGTTTGTGTATTTCTGTGAATGCCCATGAGTCTGTGTATGTGTGTGTTTGCAGGGTAACCAAATCACGGCCTGAATGTCAACGTTAAACCTCGAGAGGAGAGACACCTTACGAAGGAGGATAAACGTTTGAGGTGGCGTCAATTGTGAGTTTGGACGATACGTTTCGCAGCTGTTCATACTGTATGAGACAGAAAATAAGGTATATTATAATGGTTAACTCTGTAACTAAGGCCTGTTCTTGCCAATTACTGTAAAGGTTTAATAATCATTCTAAATGTTTAAGAATAAGGAAGTCCACACCACAACTTTAACAATAACTATATAAAGGAACTATATCATTGGAATCACTTGCAGATGAATGATAAAAACATTCACAGCCAATCAGAATCCACCAGACTTTAAAGAGCTTGAACGTTTAAAGTGACAGATGACAAAACTGCAGCGTGCTTATAACAAATAGAACATTATTGTGCATTGGTGTGGACGCTAATATGGTTGTAGTCATTGTTCTTGGTGTGAATGGGCCTCAACCATGGTAACTGTAGTTAGAAGCTTATTTGTCAACATGGACATGTCTTTTTTGGTAAGATTACTAGTAAACAAACACATAAACACCCCTCGCACACATGGGTGGCCATGAACTTGCAAATTTAGGATTAAAGCAGAGATGTTGATTAGTTACCATTGATATTTTTGCCACTGATGGTTCTGTGAAGAAACTTTAACATCCATGGAACCTTTCCATTCCACAAAAGGTTCTTTATAGTGGAAAAAAGGTTCTTTAAATTTTAAAATGTTCATACAAAGAAAAATAATGCTTTTAAGAACTTTTCACTAAAAGGTTCTTTTGGAAACCAAAAAAAATGGTTCTTCTATGGCATCTTGGAGTGGTTCTTCTATGAATTTGCTTAAGTTTATTGCTTTGGGTTGGGACATTGTTCAGATCCATTACCCTAAGTATGGGCAGAAAATATACTGTAGTTACCATGGCAAATCTTTTGACATTCATTTACTGTACACCCAAAGAGTTGCTTATTAAATTACTCAATCGTTTACTCGCATTTACTAAATTGCTTGTTTATTCAATAGTCTGTATTTACATTTATTCAACATCGGGCCATAAAAGTTACCCTCTGAATGTCTGAATACGTCTATCGTTCCTGAAAATCACCCACTGTCTTGGAAGATTTATCCTGGGTCCATTTGAATCTCTATTTTCCCTCTCACTGCATGACTGGACTTTCAAACACCACGCTGACAAATTGCCGCAGAGTAAACTGTGTACGGAGGGTCCGATACGGCTCCTTCTGGAACAGAAAACCGCTTTGTCATTGTGTGTGAACATGCACAGACCACATGAACCTAATAAGCAATGCCTGGAAACCTCCTACAAAGAGCCGTC
>JAFVLL020005991.1:0-120707 GCA_021397915.2 Tor tambroides | reverse complement strand
ACATACTTTAAAGAACTTGAACTTTTCTGTTTTGCAAATCCTTTTTTTGATTGATCTTAGGAAATATTCTAATATTTTGAGATACTGATTTTTGAGTTTCATGAGCTGTAAGCTCTAATCATCAAAATAAAAACAAACAAAAAAAAACTTTTGAATTGTTTTACTTTACATGTAATGGATCTAAAATATGAAAGTTTAACTTATTTCAAAAAGTTACAAGAAAAAAAAAAAAAAACTTTTTCACCATATTCTAATTTTCTGAGATGCACCTGTACATGCTTTTCTTTAATATATTCATTTTATATATTAATATATGATATCAATATATTATATGATGGGAACATAAAAATGTAGTAGAAGTAAAATTATTATTATTAAGTGCAATGACATTCGTACATTAAACATGAGCATAAGAGCACAAATACTTGGGGGGCCACTTTTTATCAGCTGCAATTCAATTAAACTTCACAAAGCTCATCTGGTGCTTTTTTACTTGAACACATTTGTCCCAAAAAAAAAAAAAAAAAAAAAAAAAAAACACCCTGAAGAAGAAAATTGAGCTCTGGCTGCTCGAGGAAGACAGCGGTGCTTTCGCTCTCGATGTCCCCATTCCTCTCCTAAGACACTTTTGGCTCGTCTCTGTGCTATCTAACAATACTCAAAGAACTAAATTATCCTGTTACAGTTGTGAGCAATAGGGTGCCGCTGGAGCGCCGCCTGCAAACTAACTAGCTAATAAATAGAAAAGAGGCCTGGCAGCGTTGTGATGGGGACCCTAAAACAGGTTTTCTTGATTAATTATGCTAATACATTATGCTGTAGTTAACTGTCACGATGCTGATCAGACGTCTCCTCATTCATGTTGATAACAGTTTAATTAAATTAGGACTTGAGGAGGATCTCCAGTCCAAACAGCCTCTGGGTCACGGTTATGGATGTATTTTCTACCTCAGCGATGATAAATGTTTGAGTTGGATACGGATACCTGCGGGAAGTGTCAATATGTATTTTTATCCAGGCGTATGTAATTTGTATTACCATGCTAATCTTGAAGGATGGCAGTTATTATTATTTTCTACGGTTTTGCATAATTTCCAAACAGATGATCCTAAGGTGGCAGTAATATGGCATCTGTGGCTATAGATCACGCTATGCTATCATCGACGTGTGCGGCTTATTGATAATTTAAGGTAAGGAATAATTCATTCCTGCCTTATAAATGTCTGAGTATGTCACTGTATTATGAATAAATGAAATCCATATCTTACGGCGAGTTTGTGATTATAGCCATTTTGGATTCAAGTCGCATGAAATATTAAGTCTTGTAAGTATTAAGGCAGCATGCTTTTGCTAGAAGTGTACACTGTGATGTCCGAAGTCTCTATTTAAAGACAATGCGATGCATTATCCTTTAGGAGGGGGGCGTTGACTGCGAAGTGCATTTTTTATATTGTGTGGCCATTATGGAGAACTATTTTCATCTGATTATATGTAGAAGCAGTTAAGTAATGGGCATTAACAGCTAAATGGTTTGTATCTGATGTCTGTTTTCTTTATCTAGGAATATTTTACGTTATGTTTGCTAAAGCATCACTGTTAATGTTCTTCATACTTGGTGTCAGCTCACCCAGAAATGAAATTCTGTCATCATTTACTCACCCTCATGTTGGTCCAAATCTGTATGAATTTCTTTCATGTGCTCAACACAAAATAAGATATTCTGAAGAATGTTAGTATCCAAGCAGTTGGTAGCCATTGACTTCCATAGTGGCTTTTTTTCATTACTATGGAAGTCAATGGCTACCGTCGGACACTGTTTGGTTACTAACATTCTTCAGAATATCTTGTGTGTTCTGCTAGGGCTGGGCGATATATCAATAATGTTGGCTTTAAACTTGAAATAAATAAAGATTTGACATGTTTCGTGATATTTGTCGATATCGACTGACATGAAAAAAAAAGAAAGAATTTCTGATCATTTTTTGGCCATATCTCCCAGCCCAATTTTTTAAAAATAATCTAAATAATTTTACATTTAATTTAAATTTTAAGGTGAAATATTGTGTTGAACTTCAAAATTACCAGTTACCATAAACTTGTGCTATAAACTTTTGTCTTTCCTTCCAATAGCTATTTTGCTACTTTACAATGCTAAATACTGTTTTAACAATTGGACTGACTGTAGTCTTTCAGTAATCTGTTGTTTTTGACCTATCCATCATTGACATACACTGGAAAAAATTATGATCAATAAGTCATGGCAACAGGTGTTTTTCCATTACCTCATCAATTTAATTGAACCAATTTCAACTTCATTATACAAGTTATACAACGTTCAACTCAATTTTTAAAGGCAGTTTAATATAATTAAAGTTGAAATTGACTTGTACAATCAAATTGGTTTCCTTAAATGTAAGAAAGCAACTGAACTTTTTAAGCTGAAGTTGGTGAACTTTACAGTGTAAAAAAACTTTTTTTTTTCCCTCTGCATTTCTCCTTTGCTCTGGCTTGTTTCTTTTAATAAACTCTTATTGTACAATATGAATATTGTTAGCTGTGTTTTCTATGCTTTTATCATAAAGCCTCTTAAGTATTTGACAAGCATCAAATTTATCTGATCGTATTAACATTTATATAAAAGTGTTGAAAACGTAAGCTGTCTGAAAGACTGTGGTTATTAAAATAACAAGGACACAAAAGGAAGGTTTAAACAAACAGCACAAGCTCATGTTTTTTTCTGCAGTTCATCGAGTCTAATAAATGTCACATAATCAACGAACTGCAGTGTTTTTACTTGAAGTTTGTTATCTTTTGTTTCCAAGAGACTTGGTTTCAGACAATGCCTCTTAAATGTTTTTCTTCAAGCAAGTTCATTACAATATTCATAACTTTTTTAGATGGAAGCCAATAGATAAGCATAGACAGTAGGGAATGTCAGGTTAATGTGGGTGAATTCATGAACACTGAATATATGTCCCTCACTGAAGTGCACTTGACTGTTTCACCAAACAAATCAATATGAATCTGAACACTGTCTCATGTCTTTGACTGGCGAGACGCAGTAGATCAACAACACTACTGAATCTCATAAATAATCCGCACGAGTCATGTTTCTGCACGTCTGTCCCTTTTCGAAATAAACTTTTCGCCTCAGTCTCTGCAACACATTCACAGGTCTACAAAATGAAGTCTGTGTGGACTGAACCTTGTCAAATTGTCTTTTGAGGACACACCGTCCCCAGAAGTGTACTAAACATGACAAAAACCAATCCTTGGGGATATGCTCAAAGATAAAATGATACAACCCGAGCTTATGAGAAAAACATAACTGTTCAGCTGTTTAAGTTGGCTATTTCATATGAATTTGATTTAATTCCAAAAAAAAAAAAAAAAAGCATGAAGTTCCACCACTAACCCCACCCCTAAACGTAACTATCAGTGGGGAACGAGATTGTTTGAAAATGTACAAATGATAGCGAATTTAGTTAGCAATTCGTTTTTACATTTTTACAAATAACCATGCCTGTTTCCACCACGGAATAATTTGAATTTATTTCACAGTTCGTCAATTCATACTTTTTTTTACGCAATTCTGAGTTTATTTATTTATTTATTTATTTTACTCCATGTTGAGAGGGAGAAAAACAGAATTGCGAGATATGAACTTTCAATTCTAAGAAAAAGAAAGAGAACTGTGCTATATAAACTCATAAATTTGGCTTTCTAGCAATTCCAAGTTTACATCTCTCAGTTCTGAATTTGTCTCACTATTCTGACTTTTCCCCTCTGAATTCTGTGTACATCTTGCAATTTATTTTTAATTTATTTTTAGGAATAACAAAACAAATATAGACCAACCCAAAACCAGAGAGAGAGAGAGAGAGAGAGATTATATGCTTTATTTAAGAACAATTTAAAACACTTTCTATAAGCCAGTTTCCGCCATGGAATAGAATAATAATAATAATGGTAATTGTAACTTTGTCATATCTCACTCAATTTTTCTTAGAATTTTGAGTTGATATCTCACAATTCTGACATAACTCACAATTAATTTTTTTTTTTTTTTTTTTTTTGAATCCCTTAGAATTGAATGGGCAAAACCTGAGATTAAAGGAAAACAAAATGCCTATTTATTTATTTACTTACCTACTTTCTGTGGCAGAACTGGCTTCCATAAAAATGATTTCCTAAATGCAATTTGTTTTCTCTCTTGTAGGTCTTGGGTTAGTCTGTAGTATTTATGTTCTGTTGTTCTTATCAATGGTAATTGTTATTAAATTGTAATTGTAATTATATTTTAAAGCATCTAAGATAAATATAGTATAAAGATTTCTCCATGATAAGTGTATTCATACTATAGGCCTAATTCCAATAATGTGTGAAATATATGTCCCCAATAGGATAGTAAAAACACTTACACCTACATTTCGGGGACTAGCCAACAGCCCCCACAGGAAAAACAGGTACTAAGTAGTGTCTTAATGAAAATGTAAAAATGCAAATGCTTGTCTGAGAGTTTGGTTTAGGGAATAGAACATCACTTGCCTTAGCATCATTAGCTCAATGTAAAACAATATATGTCGGTGGAACATCCCCATCATAATATAGCAAACGTGTGTGCTAGAGAGAGAGAGAGAGAGAGAGAAATCACTAGTGGGCGGTAAAATCATGAATTGATGTTGACAGAATTCATTTCCTCTGTCAGCCACAGTCGCTGCATTCAACAGGAAAAACAATGCGAGTCTCTAGAGCTGGAACATATTCCATATTAACCCATATCAGTGAAATAATGTCGCGCGGAATACGTCTTTTTTTTTCTTTTTTTTTTTTGTCGGAACACGAGTATATGAATGAGTTGATCGGTTAAATGTTTGAGAAGCATTTCTTTCTCTATTACAGAGAATGTAGTGAAAATCTTAACGTCAAACCCGCATTCAACTGAGCTTTGGAACCGAGAAACTTAGTGAGACCTCCATTGCAACAGCTCCCTCAATTAATCGTTGAGTTTAATGACTATATCGCGTTATGATTCGCCTCACATACAGGAGCGTATTTTCTCTGAGGGCTGACCAGGATGAGTAACACGACATCGATCGTGCGTTGAGTCATTTGACAAATCCATATTTGATTCTGGGTGGAGAGAGAGGGAGAGAGAGAGAGAAAGAGAGAGGAGGAGACACGCGGGCTGTCTTCTTGTCTCTTGTGAGGATTTTCGCAAGAGCAAAAGACGTATCACCGCCTAAGCTCCCTTTCTTTCTCTCAGATGTAATAAGCAGCACCTGCTCCGAGGGAAGGGGAAAACGCCTGAGCGAAGTCCGCGATGGGAGGATGTTACGGATATCTCACCTGACATCGATTCTCTGCAACATTTTTCTCTGACCGTTACACGCGACGTGTCATTCTGAACGGAAACTTTTTTGCCGCCTTAATTTTTTTAAAACATAAAATCCGTTAAAACTCAGTCGCGATGGTTTTACAGTGGCGTTATGACATCAGTGTGGATCGGACGCGTTTTAGTCGAATATCGCTGCACTTTAATGCGTTTTGCGTGTGTTTGATTTAAGGACAAATCATAGAAAGGTACTGTAGGTATTTCACTTTGTTCTTCTGTCTTTTTTCTTTATTTAAAGAATGCAGAATATCTAAGCAACAAGCGGCGCCATACGATGCGCACTTTCCCAAGGAATAACGCATCCTTATTGCGCGGTGTTTTTGGAGAAAACCTCAACGTATTCCCACATCAACATATGAAGGGTCTATGGAAGCGTTATTGAGATCGAATCATTTTGTTTACCTGTACGAAAAGTACCTTTTCGACAAGGAGATGGCTTGCTTTCCATGGCGGGTATTTTGGATAATTCCGGCGCTTGTGGATGTGACACTTTCGCAGGAAATCTACGCTCCTCATTCCATCAAAATTGAGGGTTGACCTGGGTGGCCTTTTCCCGGTCAACCTGCCGCGGGGTCTCCGGGGAACCGTGTGGAGATATCAAGAAGGAGAACGGGATACACCGGCTGGAGGCGATGCTTTATGCATTGGACCAAATCAACAGTGACGACGAGCTTTTGCCCAACATCACTTTAGGCGCTCGGGTTTTAGACACATGCTCGCGAGACACGTACGCGCTGGAGCAGTCGCTTACTTTTGTGCAGGCTCTCATACAGAAAGACACGTCGGATGTGAGGTGTACGAACGGAGAGCCCCCGGTGTTCGTTAAACCTGAAAAGGTGGTCGGAGTCATAGGGGCTTCGGCGAGTTCAGTGTCCATCATGGTCGCAAATATACTGCGACTGTTCCAGGTGAGTCTGAGCCCAAGTGCCCAGCGGTAGCCTATCACATGTGCAGGAATGAGCCCCTGCGTCACGGTTTCATGTCGTTTCACCCCGTATGATTACATGACAGCTGATTTATGAGAACGCATAATGTCTCCAAACGCCACATAAAACAGCACCGCATAATGACGGTTGTTTATGTATTGGAAAGCATGTTATGTTTTTGCAATCAGTAGTGTACCCTGGTTGTTAGTCATAATCAATGAATCGATCAAGCATCGACTTCTCACACCTGCAGAGTGGCTTTTCAACAGGGTTCATTTCTTTGTCTCTATCTATTTTCAATTTCAAAGTTCTTTATTGATATGATTGATTGACGCATCTATTCTATTCTATAATATTAAATGATAGTACATATAACTAAAATATATAAAAAAGTCATCTTTGCATCTTTTTTTTTTTCCATTAATCCATTAATGCCACATAATAATATTAACAATAAAAATAAAATAAAATGACAAAAAAGTACAATATTATAATTTTTCTCTCTATTTCTCTGTTCTTCCCTCCTGCTGTTGCTTCAAACAGGCTTGATGTTAAAACGTTACAATGAAGTGGATAGGCTTGCTCATTCAAATGAATTTGTGAATTAAGATTCAGCTTTCTAGAGGCAGATTAAGCTGCTGTGCTCTACATTGGGTTATGCACCTAGCTAGTTCATGTCTGCATTGCAATAAACAGTTAATTTTGTTCTCTCTGTTCCCACAACATTGGGAAATTACAGTCAGATTATCTCCAAAGCGTGTGTTTTGGCAGATACAACGTGAGCTACATTGAGAGAACATGTAAAAGATCCGAAAACAAATGATTTGGAATGTACAATAAGCCACGCATGAGAATATGCACAAACCCCAGTATAATTAATCAGAATCAATCCTTGTAGGGCACAAATTAACTAGTTGCAGTAACCAAAAACGTAAATGCATCCAAATATGGCATATGAAGAGAGAATTGTATCCCACCCCTTGGTTCTGAAGTGTGTGATTACTGATACAGCAATTAAAATAGTAACAGTCCATACAGTTGCCTGTAATGATGTGAGAGGATTATTCAGCCTTATCTATGTTCTGCATCAGAGATAAACCCGGCTAATGACATCCCACTAGGCATCTAGACATCTACTAGGATGATTCAAACCTCATTCTTCTCCAGAATTTTTTGCTCTGTTTACCAAGGTTCTCTTTTGGTCTTTCACACAAGCGAACAGGTTGTTTAAGATCTCTAAACTCAAATTTGTTTGGTGAAACTTAAAGAAATGTTCCAGGTTCAGTACAAGGTCTATTTGGGGCATGTCATCAATTACCACAGAAGATCATTTTGATCATCTTGGTTACTGTAAGTCACTTAAAATGGAAGTAAATGGGTCAACACTAAATACTTTACATCCTGTCATGACTAAAGCCAATAAACCCTTAAAATATTTGCAATTAAAACATGAAAATGGCATATTACTTAATTAACCTAACGTAATTCAAGAATTAACTAAAAATTAAACCATACAGAATAGTAGTCCCACTACTACATAAAAAAAAAAAAAAGGTGTAGAAACAGCTTTCACTCAGAAACTGCTAGCAAATTTTATTACTTACAATGAACTAGCAAGTAAAACTTTCAATTAATCATGATATTTTGAAGTGGACAGACTGAAATAGTATAGTCTTATAAAATGTATGGCAATGTTTTATTTACAACTTCGAAAACTTTTTACAGTGTAAAATACGATTTTTTAAACATTAATACAAGAAACAAGTGCCTTTTCCAGTTGACTTCCAGCAAGCAAATGTTATAACTTATTGTGTATATATATATATACACACACTAATTCTTTATTAAACATCATTTGCATTACAAATTCTGCAATTCTGACATTCGTCAGATGTCTTGACATAAATCTGTTTACCACCAATATATATATATATATATATATATATATATATATATATATAAAATCTCTTTTGCATGATCTTTACAGTATTTAAAGGCCTAAACTGTTTAATGAAATGGAAAATTGTGACGTTATTCACGTCAAACATCTGTTGAGTACTTTATTGTGAGTTTACATTAAATATTCACAACCATAAAACTGTCCTGTGCACTACAGTATGTAAACATAGATTAAATAGTTGCTCATGTGTTGTTGAATTAATAATTTTACAGCAACAGACATGAGCTGCAAGCACTCGCATGTGAAACTGCAATATTTATGTCACTTTTCTCCAGCTTCCTACCACACAGCTAATGGCTAGAGCGGTTTTAGCAGACCTCGCAGATCTCTTCTAAGAGCTTGACTTTTTGCCCTACATGGACTATTTAGAAAATATTTACGAAAATACACCCATACACATGGGATGTAACGCCAGCCGGCCTGTGTCACAGACCCTCGGTCGTGAGCATTAAGAAACAAATTTAAAGCCCATGTTGTGGCCCGTTAGCCACCTGCATCCTTTCAGAAAACTGTTTGCTTATTTCCCTATGGCCTCACACTTGCTCTGAGTCTCTGACTGTTTTTATATGCTCCAGGGCTGGGATTTCACAAAGCATCCCCGACGGCCACAAGCTCTTTCCGAAAGTGAAGAGAGCTGCGGTGATGAGAGTTGATGTGAGGAGGGCGATGCTCTCTGACACAATTCATGAGGCGTACAAGCGGTTTTTACATTCTCCACCTCAACACATTTGGACTCGAAATGCTTGTGACACTACAGGCCCCAAATTTCATTCTTTTGTGGTGGAGTGTATGATATGCCATTACTTCAGCACTTTACTGTTTTTTTTTTTTTGTTTGTTTTGTTTTTAGCGGGAAAGTGAGGGGAAGTACAAATCAGGGCATGGGCTGCAATTGTACCTTATAGTCAAAGGTGTCTAGGTTCAATGTGAAATTAATATCGATGTTATTTAATTTTCTTAATAAGCATTACTGGTCTTATTGTGTGGATGCCTGTTACACCTCAGAGTAAAAAGTAGAAGGGTAATTGTGAGATACTATAATGCATAATAACATTTTCAAATTAAGATATAAAGTTGAATTATGAGATAAAAAGTCAGATTTACGAGAAACAAAACTGCAATTGTGAGAAACTAAGATTGTTAGGTGTAAAATGTTATTGTAAGATATAAAGTCAAAAATTGTGTAATGGCATTTTCGAACTTTGAATGTGAAATCTTAGCATCAAATTTTGAGATAAACAATCCTCTCTGACATTTAAATTCAAATTTTGAGATATTGTAAAAAGTAAAAAAATGTATAATGATATCTTTGAACTTCAAATGTGAGACCTCTTCCAACAAATTATTTGATAAAAATTTGTATTTTGAGATTTAAACTCATTACGAAATGTAAAGTTGAATTGTGAGATATAAATATGTATTTATAAGAAACAAAACTCACACTGTGAAGTATAGTTACATTTTGAGATACAAAGTCCAAAATTGCACAATAGCATCTTCGAACTGAATGTCTTTGCATTGAATTATGAGATTAAATGTTCCACTGTGAGATTTAAACTTTAATTGATATAAAGTTGAGTTTTGAAATATGAAGTCATATTTCTTAGAAACACAACTTCAATTGCAACTGATAAATTCACATTCTGAAATCAAGTCAAAAATTCTGTAATTGAACATAGAATGTGAAGCATCTTCCATCAAATTATGAGATTAAAGTTTCCAAGACTTAAAATGAAATTGTGAGATATAAAGTTGAATTTACAAGAAACAAAACTGCTTTTGCGAGATAAATTCACATTGTTAGGTATAAAGTTACATTGTGAGATATAGTTGAAAATCTCTTAAATGTAAAGCATCTTTTACTCAAATTACAATATTAAAGGATGGTGAAGTTAAATTGTGTGGTATAAATGCAAGAAACAAAACTGCAATTGCGAGAAATTGTCATTGATAGATATAAAGTTTGTATTAAACATTGTGAGATGTAATGTCACAATACAGGAAGGTAATAAATATAATAAGTTGCAATGGCTAGATATAAAATCTGAAAAGTCACATTTTGAGATTTGAACTTACATTGTAAGATGCAAAGCGATAATCATGGGGGGAAAAAATAAATAAATAAATTGTGAGAGACTCCCATTGTTAGATATAAAGTCATAGTGTGACAAAAGTTCAAAAAGCAAGAAATATCAGTTACGAGAAAAGTTTGCAATTGAAATGGTCATCTACAAAGTTGCAATTTGAGATTTAAACTGAGTGTACGTTTACACGAGAACAACGTACTAAAAACAGAATTTTTTTTCTTTACATTTTTGAAAATTGTGTACAGATGACAAGGAATTTAAAATGATATCCGTTCACATGGATCCACGAAAACAACTGCAAATGCTGCATTATTTATGCCAGGCCAGTAGTTGGCGATGTCACATGCGCATAACACCACAGTTTTTTACACATTGACATTTTTGTAATTTACATGAAGTATTTAATATTGTCATTTTCAAAAACTTGCACTTTGAAACGCATTTCCATTCTCAAAGTTTGCACTTGGCTCCCAAAATGCCAAATGAACGAACAAAATGTTTTCTGTTTTTAGTTGAAAATGGTATGGTGTAAATACCCCTGACATTGCAATTTGCGAAAAGAAAGCAATTGCGAGAAGACACTATTATTTATTTTACTCTTAAGCAGTAACATATTATTAAGAATAGTATTTCCATAATATCTGTACACATTATGCTAAAGAAGTACAAAATCATAAATACTTCACATTACAAAAGTAAAATGGGTTGCGAATGTATTTCATGTTGACGTGAATATTATAGGCATATTTGAAACCTGAAGCAGTGTTATTTTGATCGATCAAATACAGCAACATCAGTGTTTTGCCATTAAAATGGGATGCTTCTTGTCATTATAATTCTCCATTGTCTGTAAGTGACTATTGATTTCTGACCTGTCGCTGGTTCTCTGGCCCAGAAGGTTTGCTGCCTTGAGCTCTAGTAAATACAGTATATGTTTGCTATCACTCACTCATAGGCCACCAACATGAAAGTGACAACAGCCACAGTGACAGAAGTCTAAAAATATCAGAGCTGTGGGACTCATTTCTCACAGAAGCCATAACCTACAAACCCAGGAATTCTTCAGCACAGATTTTTTATCTAGTCGGTGAGAAGCAGGCATTAAAATCCTATGTTCTTCCTAGCATTACTGTTATTGTTAGTGATTGATGCTGGGTAACACCATCCATCCATAATAATGTGGTGGCAATGCAAATACATTGTACATCAATATGGTAGTCAAATAGTACCACTTTATACCATCAAGTTATTTCCACAGTAACAAAAAGCTCTATATTTTCCACAAAAAGAGCTTTTATTGCTTTAGATAATCAACAGATATAAAAACACTCTATAAAAAGAGTATTTTGGAGTTTAGGCCACCCACCAATCTTGTTGGGACAACAGTGCCAGAGGAGGCAGGGCTTGGCATGGCGGTGCGCGTTGATGGAAGATTCGGCCCACCTGGAGGTCATTCTGCTCTGATAACCTCTTCGCTCTCCTCTTTTTATCAGCCATCTCCATCCTTTGGCTTCCAATTGGATACTCCTCCCTTCGGGGTTGGCTTCTTTTCAGCATGAGAAATCCCAGCCTATTTATCAATATTGGCTGTGTTTGTACGCCTGAGACTGCCAGAAACCTGACTACAGCTTTGCCAAATTGCAACTTTTTGTTATGTAATATTAAATTTGGTCTGCTGGAGAATTTACTTCAAAAGGGTCATTCAATGAGGAAAATGAGTTTGATAAATGATACTGGTAGTTAATATTACTTTGGCTGAAGTTAGAAGGCGTTACCTGGAGATGTGTTTCCAAATGATCTTTTATTATCAATTGGGCTCATTTTGGAAACACAAGAATAATGGATTTGATCATACATAATTATAAAAATATGGAGTATTTAAAAAAAACAAAAAAAATTATATAAGATAACGATATTAGCGTCCACACCAGCGAACGATATCGTCTGTTTATTCTAAGCGCACACTCGTCTGCTGCTTTAAATTCTCCAGCTCGTTATAGCAGGATGGATTCTGATTGGGTGTCAGTGTTTTTATCGTTCATCAGCTTCAAAAAATCATTCCAAAAGTGATTTCAACGATATCGTTTCTCTGTGCCTTTATCGTTATGCACCGTTAAAAAAACAAAAAAAAACAAAACAAAGTTGAGCCAACTTAAAATTAAGGCAACCAGCTTCAGCAGATTTTTGAGTTCTCTCAACTAATTTTTGTAGGAGACTCTCAACTTTTTGTTGTATAAACTTAAAACAACAAGTTGAGAAAACTCAAAAATCTGCTGAAGCTGGTTGCCTTAAAAGTTGGCTCAACTTTGTTTTTTTTTTGTTTTTTTACAGTGTAGTTGTGGTGTGGACTCTGCTATTCCTTAATATTGAGAACGATTTTTAGAACTATATCTTTATCGCTATCTTTATAGTTATCATCCTTGGTGTGAACAGGGCTTAAAACTAAAACTGACAAACAATAACATAAGCCATAACAATAAAATAAAGCATGAAACAAACAATAAAACAAATAAAACAAAAAGAATGAAACAAAACAAAAAAACAAAAACAGGATGAAACGAATTGATAAAACAAAACAAAAACAGACAAAAAAAGTGAAAAATACAAAACAAATTGATTAAATAAATAAACAATAATAAAATCAACTTTCTAGGTTAGGGGTTTCTCTCTCCATCTCTCTGTCTATTCCATAAATTATTAAAAATGATTAAATTATAAAATAAAAAACAAAGGAGTAAATCAGTTTTATATATATATATGTATATATGTATATTTTTTTTAACTAGATTTTTATGAATCTTTATGGCCCGGTTTCACAGACAGGGCTTAGACTAAGCCAGGATTATGCCATAGTTCAGTTAGGACATTTTAGTACTTTTTATAAACATGCTTAGAAAAAAACATTACTGGGGTGCATCTTGAGACAAAACAAAGGCACTGATACATTTTAAGATCAGTCAGTGCAAGTTTATTTCAGTTGAAACAGCTCAGACTTGCATTTTAGTCTAGGACTAGGCTTAAGCCTTGTCTGTGAAACCGGGGGTATGACTCACTTTCTACTGAGAAATAAGTAGTATAATCACTAAATATTTCCTTGTTTTCCTCTAAAGCTGATTTGAATTTATTTTGGATCATTAGATATGACATGGAGCCTTGAAAGCAGATCTAAAACCAGGAGGTATCTTCATACACAAAGAAGTACCGATTCCATTCATGTTGGAAAATCGTGACGCCATTCATTTCTTCAACACGTCCCATGAGGCAGGTGTATTTAAATGTGGCATCTCATCAGCCATTCCGCTAATCTTAATTCCAAACTTCATAATCACATTAGTTTGCTATATTGCCAGTTGAGGATGAGCTTTACGTTACTCCCAGTGCTGTCTCTTATCTCCTGTTCAATGCCTGTCTGTGAAGTTGCTCAGCATGAAGCCTGGAAAAATCCTCTGCCATTGGCTCGTCTCGGAGCTCGTTAAATGAGAGAGTCCCGCTGGGCGAGCTGCCATAAATCATTATGAGCACGGATCTTTTTTTCTCATTTAGGAAGCGTCAATGATATACATACTAGTAATTAATGAAATAATTTCTTCTCTCCAATCAATAGATACTTCAGCTCCCTGCAGACTTCGTTGACATTTATCACATCGAGTGCGACTGATTAATTTGTATTGCCATTACCTCAACATGAGAAGGAATAATTTGTTGGAATGATCTTTCGCTCTCACATCAGAAGACTATAGAATGCTAACCAAAAGTACTTGAGTGATGGTTATTTAGTGGAGATCACTTCAGATTGTCGCAGGCAGGTTAGCTGTTGGTAATAAATTGTTCTTTGCTTCACTGTGAGGTTACTGTCGATTTTCAAGTGTGACATTAATGTAGGAGGTTTGCGCTCTGAGTGTGACATTGAAATCTTTTAGTATGTGTGAAGTGAGGATGTAGTGCTTTCACCAGTGTGAGTGGATTTTCAGACTTGCATTATTGTAGGAAAAAAATAAATCAATCTACATTTCATTTATAGACTTTATTTACAACTGTGTTTGAAAATGTATGGTCCGATGGTCAAAGTTAAGTAGGGCCTAAAGAAAACATTTGACACAATGTGTCACAATTAACCTTGTATATATTAAAGTGTTCAAGTAACAGTCGTTGCCGTCCCTGTGATGTCCTAAAGACAAAGATCATTCTTTATTAACTCCAGTGAAGTTATGTAGTCCACAAATCCATAGCTAATTTGTCCAGTTTTGAAATTAATTTAAATTGAAAGCTGATTTGTTTAGGGGTTTTTTTATCCTTTGGTTTGTTATGGCTTATTTTGTTTTGTATTGTTTGGGCCTCTTTGTTTTATTTTATCCATTTGTTACGGCTTATTTTGTTTTGTATTTTTTGACTTATTTTGTATTCGCCTGTTTTTGTTTTATTAATTTGTTTTGCCCTGTTTTTGTTTTATCCATTTTTTTTAATCAGCTTGTTTTGTCTATTTTTATTTTATCCTTATTCAAATCAATTTGTTTTGTTTTGGCTCATTTTGATTTGGCCTGTTTGTTTTTTGTTTTGTTTTAACAGTTTGTTTTGGATTGTTTTTGTTTCATTTCATCCATTTGTTTTGGATGATTTTGTTTTTGGCCTTTTTTGTTCCACAAAGAGATACAGCTGAAAGGAAAGTTTGTCAATAAATCTGTTTTATAGCCCAATAAGCTATTGTGTGCTGTATTCCATTTCTTACTGAATTCGTACAAGTCTTACGGACTACTCTTCTGGTGCTATATGTGTTCTGGTTACAATATGCTTTTTATGGAACAGAGGATCTTATGTTGTGTTCTGCTGAAGTCATACGGGTTTGAATTGGGTGAGCAATTGGTTCAGTCAGTCTTGTTATTAGTAGATAGTTGTGTAGCCCCAACAGGGCCTTCATGTTCTAGCAAACAAGAATGGCAGGTCTCACAGCCTTATTTCATAGAGCGCATGTGGGATTTGCTGTAGTAGAGACCTCCAAAACATCAGCTAACCATGTCTTTTCTCCTGTAAGTTCAGTTTGGATCAAAACATGTAGCAAAAACATTTCCAAGATAAAGGTTTCAAGACAGGCATAGGTGCAAAACGGACAGAGACAGTGTTTGGCTGTTACTGTGCTTTGCACTTTTATGATTTCAGCGTTCTACAGCCTTAAAAATAAAAGTTCTTTATTGCCATCCATGGATCCATGAAGAACCTTTAACATCCACACGTTACCATTCCATTCCACAAAAGGTTCTTTAAAGGTTGCTCAAGCTATGAAAAATTGTTCTTTTAAGATAGGTTCACTAAAGGGTTCTTTGAGGAACCAAAAATGGTTCTTACATGACATTTCTACAAACATCCTTTATTTTTAAGAGCGTATGAAACTAATTTATCTCATTCGAAATGATTATTTAGATGATAGTACTAATTACAAAAGAAGAACATGAGGAACTTGAGTGAAACCAAGCTGATCACTCAGCCGATCACTCGAGGGACTTTCTTGGATCAGCAAGTTTCATTTGACTTGCACACAACCTTGTCAGCTAGTGGAAGTAGGCGTCTTTGAGAGTTACCTGTCTGTGCAGTGTCAAAGATTCACTTCAAGGCACGCTTGGGGGAAACGTCTTGCATGGTTTCCCATAAGCTGTTTGCTGCCAATGTCTACTAACCAGAAACGATGAGAAAATATCTCTAACATACCCATTTTGTTTAGATGTAACAGCTTAGTTGGCTTTTACAGCGTAGTGCAATCCTATGATTTGATTTACGTTAATTCACTATCATTTTTCTCTCAGAAATGTGCATTTAATGTTGACCACTGGAGCATTTCTAAACCTTTGTGATGAGTTAAACCACTTTACTGTAAACATAACACCGTACCTGCTGCTTCTTTTCTTCTAGTAAAGGAAACCTCAACTCTCTGACAGATGAGCTGAAGTTTAATTACGGTGCAGGATGATCCGTTTTGGCAGAAGGGATGTGAGGGTTGGCTGCAGCTTTAAGAGGGTTCTAATTATGTCCCACATTCAGATCAAACGGTAATTAATTTAGCCCTGTCAAAACTGAAAAGACAATTATAAACAAATGGATTACCCGTCACAAAGACAGCTTTGCACAGAATAGCTAAAACATCTCAACTTTCTCACAAGAGAAGAAGCATTGAGTCAAGGTTTTGAGAATGAGATATTTCATTCAGACGGTTCACGGACAGCATCTCTCACCTCATGAAGATTTAATTATTTGTTTACCTTCACTATTGAATCCATACTGAGGGTGTACTCTCATAAATAACATCTTTATTTGAACACTATATATTTAAATTCATTCATTTATTATGCATGCAAACCGTTCTCCTTGATATATATTTTTTTTAAATCAAACCACGAAAGGTACTGTTATACCCAGTTTCAATCAGCATAAAATGCAGATTGTTTGGGGGCTCGTCCGGGATTTGAACTTGCACATAACATGCTATATGTCTTCAATGACAGTTAAATGTCTCAGTGTTGCTATTATAAATTAGACTAAAATGGAATCTTGTTTATTGGCATCGTCTGACAAATTCATCGGTTGTCGTCATTGAGGCTTCAGTTTGACTGGATTTGCACAGCGAGACTGATGTTATATGTCTTGATGGTGCCTCGCTTCTCCTAACATTATCTTAAAGAATTACCCAATGTCCTCTTTTATCTTTGAAGCATTGTAAATAGGATAGCTCGCCATCTTATACCATGTCTAGAACCGGAAGGGGGTTGTGATTATGCATTTATTTTTGCATCTACCCTCAATAAATTACCAGATATGTCATTTCTTTGATGGTAAATAGAATGAAGCAAGCATTTTGCTTTACTGAATAATCAGCTTATGGTTTGAGAAGCTCTTTGTGGCAATTTATATTCAACCCCAGTCAAATCTTTAAGGTTAACAACAGACTTGAGCAAAGGACTAATTCAGCTTTACAGCCCCACAGGAAATATGGTGAAAAGTTTTCAGCTGGCACCATTCAAAGCAGGATGTTTAACTGGGCTTAAAGGGGATAATTTGATTTACATTCTTTAATTCTAACAGTGTGTAACATATTTCCTTTTGTATTATTGGATTTTTCAGAGTGCTCTTGGGTCTACTGTTCCGGAAGTACTGAGATTTATTTTTAAATCTTCTCATTGATCTTATTAACTCTTCAAGATAATGATATAGGTTCAGTTTTTCATACTGTACATTTAGAACCCATTTAAATTGATAATGGAATCTATTATATGGAAAAGTTTGGTGGAAGTTTTGACACATTTGGTAGTAATGGTTACACTTTTTTTCGATAGTCCAATTTAGACATTTTTTTAACTATATGTAACTTTGCAACTACATGTCAACTAACTCTCATTAGAGTATTAGTATACCATTGGGTTAGACAGTAGACAGTAGAATGTGTGTTGGGGACTATCAAAATAAAGTCATGGCAGATATTAAGCAGTCTACCAATACTCATATGACTACTAGTTAACATGTAGTTGCAAAGTTATTTATAGTCAGCAAAATTTCTAAAGTGGACTATCAAAATAAAGGGTTACCATACTAATTTGTATAACCTGAATAAAATTGACCTCCTGATAATGAAAATACAGAGTTTAGCAGAAATCTGAAACCTTTATTTTTTATTTATTTAATTTAATTTTTGCAGAGCTACCAACTGTTGACATGAGGCTGTGGCAATATGTGTGAAATCTGTCTGGTCTTATATACCTGAGTGACAGCTAGAGAAAAAATAGATTTCAGAGCTAAAAAGACAGTGAAGGAAAATATGAGTGAGAGCGAAGAACTCCTCATTTGTTTGTCACTCTTAATGTTATGCCGTAGAAGGTGCCACATTAGATTCATTGGAGAATTGCTAGAGGAATGTTTTCTTGATATTTTGCAAAGTGGAGCAGAAAACAGACTTAGGTTTTGTTTCAAAACTTAGTAAGCTGTGTACTGCCTACATAGGCACAACCTAACTGAAATTAACTCTTATAAGTGATCAGTTCAGGTTCACACTACATAGAAATCAATTCTTTGTGCCCTTACAAATTACATATAGTGTTTGTCATGTGAAGCTGACTTGGTTTGCATTTGATTTTAGAAGAGCTTGGTGTTAGCTTGTTGCTAAGCTAACAATATGATACTCTGATAAGCATATACTATACACACAATGTAAATATGTTATATTCCATAATTATCATATAGTGTAAATGTGTAATAAAATAATTACCTCAATTTATAACTGATCATTATCCATCATCTTAAACTCATTTTTGTCATGTCGCAGTGCATCTTGGGATTTGCTTTGCCCTCAATGCATACATGCTACACAGAAAAAATGGATAATATCCTGGCAGAAAATTACCTGTATCTTTTTTTTCCCATTAGGTTTACCGACATTTCTTTCAACCCTAAAAGAAAATACAGTTCGTAATTGAAAATATGGATAAAATCAATACAGAAAATGATTGTGCATTACACAGTACATTGAGCCATATTTTCTTTTCTTAGAGTACATAACTTCAGAAATGATCTTTTGGAAGAAACTTTACATCAGGAGTGTTGCTGTGATGCCTAAAATGCTGCCTAAGTTGGAAGAGTACTAGTTTTTTTTCTACACCAGATATTATTGTGCCCAAACAAAGAACATTTGTAAAGGCAAAAACTACTTCCTTTTTGCCAGTATGTGTTTAAAACTCCCCGTTCCCTGTTGAAAATAGGCTTGGAAATGTTTTGAACAAAAAAAAAAAAGTTGCGTGACCTGTGGAAGAACTATACTTAAAACTTCAATTTTCTTCTAGAAGTCACAGCCTGAGAAGCCTACCGTTAGGATTCCAGTGAATTGGAATAATAGGTATGGCAGTTTCAGGTCACTTGCTAAATAACATCTCCCACTTTTCCCTCCGCAACCGCTACGTCTATCCATCTCACCCGTCTTCCATCCATATCCACAAACTATTACTCAGTCTACAACCTAATCTGCAGCAGCACCTTGTCTGAAACAATAGACATTATCGTTTGTTCCTCACCGTTGGCTCGGTAGGTTGGTGTTATACAGTCTCTAGCATAGCCCAGGGTGGCAGTTTTACTGGTGAAGAGTGAACGGTACTCTTGTCTGACATGTATGTCCAAAGGCGAAGAAGCCAAGTGGAAAGTTGGGACGTGAGAGTCCGAGGCTGGAACCAGCAGACAAGAGCGGCGCTCTAGGTGTTCTTGGATTTGGGTTGTCCAGTAGAAATGTGTAATCTGAATGGGCACCTTGCGTTGGCAGTGTAGCAGAGTTCTGGAGAACATTGTGGTCTGTCCAAACAGACCCTCGAGGGTCAACATAGCATGTCTCTTGCATTTCACTTGTAATTTTTTACAGCATATTGTGACGCTCACTCCAACCAACCTTAGAGGAGAGATTTTGAAGGCAATGAATTAACCTAAAAAAACATGCCAATACAAGAAAATGTGCCTTGAAGTCAATATGAAACAGCCTTCACAAAATATTGTGCTGCTAAAAAAGGTACAAAAGCTATCAACGTGGCGGAAGGTACGTCTTCGTGCCTTATTTACCTCTAAAAGGTGACCTTTAGTACATTAATTAGTATATTAGTACTTTAAATCTAGCTAAATGGTACATGTTAGTACCTTTTGAAAGGGTATCGCCTTAGTGTCAGCTTTTTTACCTTTTGTTTCTGAGTGTAACTGGAAATTTCCAGGTAAAAAGGACAAAAATAGCACCATTTTCCACGCATAAATGTAAGTAAGTAAACAAAGAAAAAAAAAAATGAACGAGACTCGGCTTTATCCATTTTTAATTGATTGGAAGGTCAATGTTTGGGTTATTGGCTTTAGCAGGTAGCGTAGATGTCATATCTACACTTTTCTGTTCCTCCACTGATGGCCATTCAAAAGTTAGATTTTTTTTGGTCAATATTTTAAATATTTTAGAAGTAGTTAATTAGGTTCAAGTAGATGTTTCATTAGAAATTAGATTCATCTTTTTTTTTTTTTTAATCTGTTAACTGTGATGACAATGCTAACATGTAACACTATTCTGATATAGACCTCCTGGGTGACTTCACCTAAAAATACTAAAGTTGTTTCAGAGGTGGTGTAATGTGTTTGTTATAATGAACACTGGGATATGTTTAAAGGAAGTAATTAGTATTATTTTTAATTTCATGCTGAGTTTAAATATGTTATACTGTTTTGTCATGTTACACTGACTCATTTGTACAGGGCTTGCATTAGTTAAGCTAGACTGGTTCAAATAGCCTCTTGTCAGTAGTTGTATCCATTAAGACTTTACGCTAGCAGCTGAAATTAAGACCTCATGGTTTCAGTAACCCATGTTAAAATGGGTCACTTTTAAATACTATTAAAAAAGAATTTTATTAGTGTCCGTAGTAGCTTATTAGCATCTGTTGCTAATACACCAGGTACCTTGCTCATGGGTTGCTTGTATCTACGTCAAACCTTCAAAGTCCCGTTGATTGACAAACTCAATCCTCTTGAACACTGCAGCTCTGGTGGTGAAAGGGGCTAAGTGGCAAGTGATTTTCCCCAAGTACTGTTTGCCTATATGAATACAACAGTTGACCGAGCTGCCACTTAGCCTTAGCCCTCTCGACCTGTGCTTGAGATATGAAGCCTCGTAAGAAGAGGCTGCCATTTCCTCTTCTCGGCGTTTGCTGAGAGAACTGTTCTGGCCGCTCATCTTGACCCGGACTGATCGGTATGCTTGACCGGGCGTGTGATTGGTTGGGGTCTTGGGGAGTTTGTCAGGGGCTAATGATGAGGGTTCATGAAATCATCTACATTATGTCAGGGCATATCGAGAGCGGCAGGCAGAGTCTAATGACCAGCGGTCCAGATAGGAACTGCAGTGATGGGAATCACTCGCTCAATTTGGAGCAAATTCTGGAGAGCGCTGAATCATAGATTATGTACAGCTACATGAACAGCCACTGAAGCCTTTGCGTTTTGGAGGAAATCTGGCTGAGATTGGAAGTCATTCTTCACCAAGAATGAATTGTTTTAGCGCCTGATTCACAAACACGACTACAACAGACGCAACCCATGACGTGTCGCGCTGCAACAGCTTGAGTCCGTCCACACTGAAAATGTTGAACGTGTTGACTTCAGAAACAGTAAAATCACTGAATAACTACAGTATGTATCCAACTTTGTCAATGGAAATCACTTAGAGGGAATGAGTTAGTACAACGAGTTAGTACAACAATAGCCACGATTTTCTAAAATAAGGGAACAAATTAGTAACTCAAAGCCACGATTTACTAAAAGAAGGGAACGATTTGGTACAACATGGCCATGATTTAGTACAACAAGGGAACAATTAAAACAATGTGGCCATGATTTACGTAAATGATGGAACAAATCAGTACAACGTGGCTACGATTTAATAAAACAAGGGACTAAATTACTATAATGTGGCCACGATTTACTAAAGCAAGGGAACGAATTAGTACAACATGGCTACAATTTAGCGTAATGAGGGAATTAATTAATACTGTACAACGTGGCCATGATTTAAGTAAATGAGGGAACAAATTAGTACAACGTGGCCACAATTGACTAAATCTAGTGAACACAGTGCAACGTGGTCGTGAATTAGTACAATTAGGGAACAATTAAAACAATGTGACGTGGCTACGGTTTACTAAAATGAGTGAACAGATTAGTACAACATGGCTACGATTTACTATAACGAAGGAATGAATTAAAACAATGTGGCCATGATTTACGTTAATGAGGGAACAAATTAGTACAACATTGCTACGATTTACTAAAACAAGGGAACAAATTAGTAAAAAAAGTGGCCACTGTTTACCAAAACTATGGAACGAATTAGTATAATGTAGCCACTGTTTACTGCAATAAGGTAATAAATTAGTACAACATGGCCACGATTTACTAAAAAGCGGTAACAAATTAGTACAAAGTGGCCACAATTTGCTAACACAAGCTGCAACACAAGTTGTACTAATTTGTGCCCACTATAACAAGGGAAAAAAAATTCTGGCCACGATAACTATATTTTTGTCTGCATGTCATGTGCGAGGCTGCACTCCAATATCACAGTCGGCGTTTAAAGTAATGCTCCAAACATATTTAAATATATAACAAATAGAAATATTATATGTGTGATCAATTCATTTTAAGTAAATTGATTTTATTTCAGCTAGATGTGGATAATAAAGTGGCTGGAGTAGCTCTGTAGCAACTGAAGATTCTAAAGAATTTCTCCTTTTACGTTCCACTGAGAAAAATGGCACATGGAATTCGGAGCAACATGAGGTTGAGTAAATAATGACAGAATTTTCGTTTTTTCAGATGAACTATTCCTTTTAAAATCAATAATGCAATATGTTTGATGAAAAACACAATCTTCTCTCTTAATGAGACTACTCAGCGGAGTGAGGCATAAATTTCTCATTTTCCAAAAGTGAAATACTTGACAACCCAGTTCTGTGCTCAGGCATTTCAGCTGCGCTGTAAATCTGGTGCCCGAGACTGAGGGTGATTGTGCTAGAACATGTTACCATGGTAATATTGTACCTAGGGAAGTGGAGTGAAGTTGTGACAACATGGCACAGTTAATCGCAGTCAATGAGGGACATTATTTCTTTTAGATGTAAAGTGGATTTCAAACGCACACCTGAGTTTTCATTTCACTGTGGTGTTATTGTTGCAAAACTACATGTTGGTTCATTTTTGGGTGACAATCCAGCTTTTGACAATCCAGTTGTGGCAACTAAAAATGGTTGCTTTTATGCTAATGCTTTTTTTTTCTTCTTACTTTTTTAAATTTGTAAGGGGTCCAGAAATTCTAGATGGACAAATTGGCACCACACTGCCGTGTGTTTTGCATTTGCAATGCATTTTGCGAAGTATTAACTCTTGTGCCATACTGAAAATCCTTTCATTAATTTGGTGTTCCCTGTAATAAACTCTTTTTGCTTGTAAATCTCTCATTATACTATATTATCACCAAATCTTGGATTCAATCTTTTTGTCAACTTGTATTCTTTTAATTAGCACAGGTTTTGTATTTATTTTTGGAAGTGATAGGTCATAGGCCTCATTGATTTGGACTCATGCCCCTCAGTTTTTGAGTAAAAAAAAAAAAAAAAACCAAAACATTATTTATTGATAATTTTGGCTCAAAAAATGAGGTGTGTAAACTTAGATCAATGAGGCCTATGATCAATCAGTTCCCGAAAAAAATAAATAAATAAAAACTCATAATCCAATGCTTGGTAGTAATATATATATCATAACAAGAAATTTATACTCAATTTTTGGTAGGCAATTAATTTTTGCCTGGGAATACCACAAGAGTAACAATGTGTGAAAAATCCCCCAAAAAAGTGCAAAAATTATATGTTTGTTTGGTAGTTTTACCAGGTATGAGTAAAATGAGTAAGTTTATGTCAAATGCAAAAACATTAACTAGCATTTTCGTGACAAATAAAATTCTCTTTGGGTCAAAATGACCAGAACATAACATGAGAATTAAATATTTCTGCTTTTAAATATCTATTAATGCAAAATTTATTGTAACATATTTTATGTATAGCTTAGTCATTTGCAGGTGATCTTTTCTTCATAGCCTCTAATATATAACATTTATTTTATAATTATTTATTTATTGATTTATTTATTTATATATATTTCCGAAGCTGTTTTGGGAAGGATGTTGAACTGACCGACATGAACCTCTCCTCCTTCCTGGTCGTGTTTTTGGGAGGCTTGTCACGCTTGGTTTACCTACAGGAAATGCATTACACGTCTCTTCTGTGTTTGTCCTGTCTATGTCCTTCACCTTCTTACTCAATTCTGTCTTCCACTGTCTGGCACTTGTTTATACATACTGACTTCTTGATGTGTCACCATCCTTGTTCTGTAACATTCTGAAAGTTCCTCATTCGTTTGCTTGTCTCTTTTCCCTTTTGCCCCTGAGGGGGACGTTAAGAGTGTGTATTGATGCACGGGTGCTACAGAGGGCAGCACGTTTCTTGTCTGTTCTTCTTCACGGTTCTTTGAGGAACCTGTTGTGCCTGAGGCGGCAAAACACCTCTAAAAATGTTTTAGAGAGAGTCGCTAGATTTTAAAGGTGATGTGTGTAATTTTTTTCAATGTTTAAATCCCTCCTATTTTAGTTTAATGTTCAGCGATAACTATAAATAAGCCATGTGTAGGTTGACTTCCCTGAAAAGTGTAAATTATGTGGCCCGACAACAGCAATGATGGCTGAACCAATGGTGTGAATTTTGGGTGGGGCTCCTAGTTTGTTCAACCAATGGCAGTGTTTAGGAAATGTGTTTGAAAGCAATCATTATTTTTAGAGTTCAGTAACCCTACACTGAAGACGATTTGGTGTTAGATTTGGTTTTAACGTTTTTTTATTAGTTATATATGTATGTATATATGTGTGTGTGTGTGTGTGTGTGTGTGTGTGTGTGTGTGTTGAACACTTAAATATCTGTTATTAATCATGTATAAAAATTAAATGGTACATGTATAATACAGAGCTAACAACAACAGTTTAACATAAACAGTTACCAAAAGCGTGTCATCCAAAACTTTAAAAGTGTACGTTGGATGATTTTTGTTTTTTTATGACCTAGTCCCACAATGTTCTGGAATGTTCCAGAAGGCACTAGAATATTCCAGGATGTTACAGAAACTTCTAGAATGTTCCCATCCTTGCAAATGCAAAATATCTTTAAAAAATTAAAGTTCTAAAATTGACCTGACCTAAATATTTACCAAAATATTGATGCTACATGAAAATAACAATTTTTGTTATATTGTGTAATTAAAAAGGATTTATTTATTTAAATAATTAAAAATAATTGAGAAGTAACACATTGAACTGAACATGACATTCTTGTAAATAAAACAAACTATTAGAGTACATTTTACAGCTTACAAAAAAAGAGAGAAAAAAAAAATACAGTGTAGTGCTACCAAAATTGCACAACTTTCTTAAAAAATGGAAGTGGTGTTGTGTACGATTGATCAGAATTTTTTTTTTTTTATATTCCATGTTATAATAGACCTCAGAGAAATCATCTCTAAGTCTATGAAATATTATAGGAAATGCTTGAAAGATTCTCCCATTTTCTCCTTCATCTGCATTACATCTTTAGACAGGGTCTAGCCTGGATGAATATTACTTTGACATGAACATGGCATCCCACCCACTGATTCAAGAGTGTTGGGTTTCCTCCATTACCATGAGTGGATGACATTACCATGAGTGGTTTTCTCTGCTGTAACTCCATCGATCACAGGAAGTCCATTTCAATTCAGAGGATAATGCGTTTGAGAGTCTAACCAGTCTATTGTGTTTCTGGTAGGAAAGTAGGGCATCACGTAGATGTAAGAGTCTCTATTAAAGTATAAAGAGAATGAAAAATCTGCTTTGGGAATTGCAAGAACTTTGAAATTCTGGATAAAATGCAGTACAGTGAGGTGCAAACGTCTGAAACCACTAGTGAAAAGACTTCTGTTTTGCATTTTTAGTACATTTTTTAAAATACTTAAAAAGAATTAGAAAAACTCAAGATAGCATGAACTAAAACTGATGTTACTCAGCATGCTTTGAGAATGCTCCAATTTCTAAATGTTCAAAATCTAAAACATGTTTGTTGAGTTTGCTTATTTAAATGGAATGCCAGATTTTCAAACCCCCTGTATATTTGCGTTCAAACCAGCTTTGTAGCAACTTTGCATGACCCAGTTGGAACAACGTACGATTTCACTGCCTGTTCTCTGTAGCGGTTCTTAATAGCTTCTGGGACTAGTAGCCTCAGGCCATTCCGTCCCTTGTTGCCCCAAGTTCCTGGTCGGGGGTCAGCCAGTCAAGTGAAATTTCTCCTTGGCATAGCTACTGATGTTCTACTTAGAATTTGCAATGACGCTACAGTGTCAATGAACTAAAAATTTGTACACCTCAGTGTAGGTAGGACACAATATACCTACAAAGTCCGAACAAAGTCATGTAAGTTGTACACCTCTTACAAAGATGCTCTTAATATTGAATGCCAGAGTCCAGTATCTCTTAAACATATTCTGTTAAATTGCCCTGGTTTGGTGCTCCAAAAACACTCTTGAAGAATCAGTCGTGAATGCATTTTAGAGTTTATATCTAAAGCAAACATTAAAAACTTTTTTTAAACAGCTCTTATATTTATTTATTTACAATTTTAACTAGTTACTTGCCGTGAAAATAGCCAAGGAAACCCACAAGGTGGCCAAACACCAACCAACAAACCGATAATTTTTTGTGGTGGATTTTAATGTTTAAATTGATATATTGTGTAAATGATGACAAATTGACAACAGATAGCATTAAGTTCTACAAGACTTTTTTTTTTGACTGTTGTACACTAGGTGCTTCAATTACTTTATAGTTCTTCTCTACAACTGAAGCTACGATCCTGAAATTTTGTTCGCAAACAATCTTACAAACATAGCAATTTGAGAGTTCTTAACATATTTCATGATCATTTTTACACTGTTTTGAACAGCAAAGTTGAAAAGAGCCAAAAAATACAGATAAGTGATGGAATGTTTGACTCGTTTTGAAGCAAATCGGTATTAGAAGTTGTTGCAAAAAATTATTCAGCTAATCTTTTATGTTATTACGTAGATATCGGTTCTCTGATGTCCTGCTATGGCACATTACATGCTCTAAGAAATATTAATACAATCATAGGTAACACACATTGCTGTTATTACTGTTTTTATAATTGCTCATTACTGCCCTCTAGTTCACTGGAGACTGAATCATAGCATCCTTGACTATTCACACGTTAAGGAGGGTGTTGGTTAAAAAAAAAAAGAAAAGATCCAATCTGCAGCTTTTTGTCACTTTCTAGTCACAGAATTGTAGTGTGCCCTTGATTTTGCACAGGGCCCTTTCCATCCTTCTGAAGTCTAATATAACATCCTCTCTTGCTGTAACTCAATTATTCTACCACTCAGTTGGCTACAGTTTTTATTTCCTGTCCTCGAAATCCTGCATTACAAGTTACAGACTTGTTAATATGTCATTGTAAATGTTTCACATTGTGATAATTGATCTATGATCTTATTGCGACCCTTTTGAACAAATGCCAGCCATTTCTCTGCTTTTTACAATCTTTGCCTCTTAATGTAAATAACACAAGCGATCGAGAGCCAACGCTTTCGCCTTGCTGTTCATTTTTATTTTCCCTCTGGTCCTTGGATGGCTTTTTTATGCAGACCCTGGCTTATAATTTGTGACATTGTAAAATTAGCCTTTCTACAAACCCAACCCTTGCACTTTTCATCTCTCCATAAATTTTGAATATGAATTACCTGCCCTTTTGCCTTTTTATGCATTAGTTATTTATTTGCACATCCTGGCATTACGAGAAAACATTTATTTTTATTAGTTCTCTGTTCTTTTGTCTTGTTTTACGATGCCGTTTCTTTCATGAATCAATTATGGATTAGCATCTGTTTGGTAGACTGTCAGACAGTTCTAGTCTGGTCTGATTATTGTCATCAAGTCTCCTTTGAGGATTTTGAGTCATAAAGTAGGCCTAAATGAAGATCTAACGTCTGAATACACACACACAGAAAGTCAGACTGAGGTCAAGTATTCTCTACAGAGTTACTTGTTCAGAACATTCAAGTCCCAAGTCTCGTCTCTTTGGTCCCAAACTGCTGTCAGCATTCATAACTGTCTGCATTCCCAATAAGTGAACAAAGTTTTCTGGCTAGAAATCTCAATGGATTGAACTGTTTCTGTGTTATTCATGTGTAGAGTTGTTGCTGTACAAACCCCAGTCAACATTGAAACACATGTATGTATGTATGAGGATTTATAGATCACTTTAATTTCACACAGAGATACAGTTCATCCAGGTGACAGACAAATTTGGGTTTGCAGTGTGGAAAGTACTCTGCACTTCATGGAAATTACACCAAGAGAGGATTTTTCCCAAGTGATGTTTTATATTTTTGTGATGCACAGCAAAATATATTATGCAGATTTCACTATCAATTTTGGATGCCCTGTTCTGCCTACCATAGCATGATATTATATAAAAGTGTATGCAGACTTCAGAATGGCAAACTTGTGAAAGTCGTTGAGTGCTTTGGTCCCCAAAGCATTCATGCATGTAAATGCTACTCGGAAGAGGCACTGATTTCTTTCCCAACTCCTAACAACCCTCAATCCCTATGCTGAATTGGACATGGTTACTTGTCGTTTGGCAAACATATTATTTATTTTCTAAAAAAATGTATATCTCACAAATCTGACTTTTTTTTCTTGAAGTTATGAGTTTGTCACAATTGAAACTTTTATTTATACCGCTTTATTTATCCATTCTTATTTCAAGCAGTTAACCCGGTTATCATTACTTAACCTGTTCATACAGTAGCAACTTTCCTTGCGGTTAGTTTAAAATAAAACTACTTTAAAATACTCTTTTTGTCATCATCTACTCACCTCATTTCAAACCCTGTGTTACTCACACAAAGCTATTACTTATATGGCTTTTTTGGTCATTTTTGGAGCTAATTTTGCCCTGAGATTTTTTAAAAATTACATAAATTTGTTAAATAGACAAGTGCAGTTTGAACATTCTACTAAATATCTCCTTTTGTGTTGCACTGGAAACTCATATAACATAAATTGACAGTTTATTCAAAAATGAAAATAATAATAAAAAAACTGTTTCTTCTATTTATTATTAGGAGACCAGACCACATATCTCAAAACATCGCATTTTGTCACTGAAAAATTGCAAAATGACTTGACAACAGCCTTAGCAGACATGCAATTTTGAATATTATCATCAACAAAGACTACAACAATCACATGTCTAAACAGACAGCCAACGCAGCAATTTAGCCATGACAGGCTGTTTATTTACTCATATCGCTACGGTGTCCATTAATGAAAACCTGAAATTTGTGTCAAGGGCCTTCAATTTTCTTTAAGACTTCAATATCTTTTGTGTGTAACTTTGTAATTGCTTGTCACTCGTTTTCTTGCTTGCTTCTTGACATGTTTTGTGATTCAGAATTAAGAGAATGATGCTTTTTGTGCTTGTTAGTTTGCTCTACAGCTAATTGGAGTGTCACATCTTGTGTAGTGTTACACGATTGGACTCTTGTGCCACTTTTGATTTAACCGATGTCTGACGTGCCATGCTGGTTGATGGCTAAAAGGTGGTATTCCGCGTTCACGGTCTCTCTGTTTGCTTTGAAAGAGGAACAGTCGCCAGCGGTGGAAAAAGGGCATAAATGCAGAATCATTGACCTATTTGTGCTGCTCCTTTTGCTCCTGTAATTAATAGTTGTGTGAAATGGTGTTCACAACCCATTTTACCTCTGTAATGTGATGTATTTCTAAGCAAAACATGATGTTCAATGAGAAAAAAAAAAAAAAAAATGTAGGACAGGACTTTATTTTATCCATCAGGAAAAGATTGGATTGTGAAAATGGGTACCATAATGAAACCAGGTGGTTGAATGGAGTTGAAAAATAAGAGGAACTGGTCACAAGGTGCAAGAGAAAATAAAATTATGAATGCAAACTATTTTTCTTCTGGATGGGCATCGCTCATAAGACCAGGAACAAACACATAGACCATTTCATTTTGAAATGACACACTATTTTTTTAAATTAATATGTATTTTTAATTACATTGTTGCATGTAACACAATTTTAATTTAAACCCCTTATGAATTAAAATTAAACCATTTAGAAATGTTAGCTTAGTGACATGCTAACATGTTGTTTATCTAACAACTTGTTAACATGCTTGCTTAATGTGCTAATGTGTTAGCTTAGCAGCATACTAACAAGTTGTCTTGTCAGCATGCTTCTAAGCTAACAACTTATCTTGCTGTTAAGATAATAACTTGTTAGCATGCTGCTAAGCTAACAACATGTCAGCTTGTTGCTGAGCTAACAACATCTTAGCACCAGGGCTCTGAAGAAGCTCAAGGAACAAAAACAAACACTAGAAACAAACTGAATTTTGACTAGAACATAACCAGAAAAATAAACAAAATCAAGTTTAATAGTTTTTTCATTTTTAAGTCCCGGTAAGCATGATGTTAAGCTAAACCATGTTAACACATTAACAAAATTTTTCCACATTGCTAAGCTAAAAACATGTTAGCACATTGCTAAGCTAACAGCATGTCAGCATGCTTCTAAGCTAACAACTTGTTATCTTGCTGCTATGCTGTTAGCTTAGCAATGTGCTAACATGTTTTAGCTTAACAACACGCTAACATTTTGAAATTGCTATTAAACTTGATTTAGTTTCTGTCTCTGGTTAAGTTCCTGTCAATTTTTTTGTTTTCATTCCTTGAACTGCTTCAGAGCCCTGATGCTAAGATGTTGTTAGCTTAGAAACATACTGACATGTTGTTAGCTTAACAATGTTCTGACAAGTTGTTTGCTCGGCAACATGCCAACATTTTGTTAACTTAGCAACATGATGTCTTCAGGTGCACCTGGAAAAAAAAAAAGAAAAAACCTGTTTCACCAAGTCAGGTGTTCGGAAAACATAAGTCGCCTAAACCAAACAAAAGAACTTTATCGCAAACAATAAACCCAAATAACTACTTCTGAATTACAATAATGAATATATTCACTTATTTACACATGTAGGCTAAATAATAGATTTGTTAAAATGTTGCTGTATAACCAGTGTGGTAACTTAGCATAGCAACATGCTAACTCATCGCTGTAGTTTACATGTGTTGGCATGTTGTTAGCTTGAAAGTTTGCTAACATGCTAATGTTTTCTTAGCCTGGCAACATGCCAACTTGTTTTGGCTTAGACACGTGGTAACATGTTCGCTAAGCAAAAAAGCTTTTGGATGTGTTAACATGTTAACAAGAAACAAATATATTACAATAAAAATGTGCTAATGTGTTGTTAGCTTAGAAATTTAAGTAAGTGCTAACATGTTAGTTTGGCAGCATGTTAACAGATTAATAGCTTAGGGATGTAATGACATTTTGCTAGCTTATCAGTGTGCTAACAAGCTGCTATAGTTTAACAACATGTTGACATGTTGTTTGTTTGGAATATACAAGCTAATACATTGTTAGCTGACCAGTGTGGGTATAATAATTGTATTTAAACATTTATGAGGCAAGCACTTCCACGTGCTTCAGTTCTACTTTGATAGAGAGCCGTAGTGGAACTACAATCCCAACAAGATGCAATTGTGTGCGCAGCTAACCTCAATTTCAAACAAAGCCCTGAGATGTACCACAAGTCAGGCAGGTTCATCCATCCTCAGCCTGAAGCGAAATGAAGTCTGATCGTTCACGGTTCTGATGATGTCAGCCGCACCAACTCCTTTGTGTCTCTCTACACCTCTAGCCTAAAAAAAAAAAAAAAAAATCACAGCTTTATTCTCTTATATCAAATACTAATGCTGAAATGTGCTGCAGTTCATCTCTTTGTCTTTCATATAGTGATATGACTTTTTTCAAGGTCTCCATGACCTCCATGCAAATATAAATGGCTCTGGGGAATTGCTGTATTGTGTCAAAGTAAATGTTTTCTTGATATTTTTAGTGTAATTTTCCAGTAAAAATGTCTAGAAATTATTAAAACATTTGAGAATAGCTGCTTAAGAATCAAAATTGGGATAATAAGACGTGTTTATAATATAAATCTGATAATATAAATTAATGATTCATTTATATTTCTTACCACACTGACAAAAACATTCATTTTCCTCAAGATACAAGGGGGAAAAAAAATACTGAGTTTCTTAAGCAGAAATGTAACAACCCTTATTTCCAAGACTGATACTTTCCATACTTCCCAGCACAAATTCACCAACTTCACCTCTAACTCTTGACCCGGCATCAAGCACTAACCTAATTACACTCGAATCAATGGATGCATTACTGAGTGAATACGTAGCAATTACACCTCAATTACTGGAGAAGCCAGTTTCCATCTGCGTATAGTGATGGACAAATCTTTAATTAGTACAAATAGAGACATAATGTGGGGTGTGACCTGTAGCCACAATCTTTATCCATGTCGTTTGCTGCCAGTATGCGTGCAACTCTTTTCCCGACAGCGGGGAGCGATCAACAGCATCAAAGATTTCCCAAAATACTTTGCAATTACTCATCAGTCCCTAGAACTTTTAATCAAACTGCTGTGTCACAGTTAATTGTGGCGTTTTTGCGTCAGTATGTTTAATTCCCTGAGGCCAAGACGGAGTTTCACAACAAAACCTCTAATTTTCATCTAATGAAGCTTGACATAATTTGGTCCTTAAGGTGGTGAGTTAATGTTTCAAGTGTGCTAAGCTGAAGGGTGTATGTACAGAATCAAGGGATTACAGTAAAACCCAATGAAAGCAGTACTGATGCAAACATAAATTTCAACAACATATTTAAACTGGCAAGACAGCAAAATAATTAAATTTTTACCGTTAGCTTTAGTTCTTCATTATTTACATCCCACAATAACCACTTTGCGATTTCCTGGTACTCGAGGCGTCTGGTTTTCCGTCAATAACATTTGTGTTTTTGCATTTGAAAGATATTTCTATCTAAAGCGACTTTACATTCAAGGTATACATCAATTCTAGAATTTTCTATTCTCTGGAAATCAAACCAATGACCTTGATGTTGCTAGCACCATGCTCTTCTATATAGATGTTAAACCGATGCAATGAAGTTCACAATTAAAGATGTAAATAGGTAAACAGATTCAATGAAGATGAGCAACTGCCATTTAGCATGCCAATATTACATATATAATATATTACATTATAATACATTATATTTATTTACTTACAACATATTACAAAACCCCCATAATACACTTAAGACCAAAATTATTGACAAAATATAAACAGGCATTGAGTCATTTGGGCTTTTCTGGTGTTTTAAGCTTTTGAACAAACCGTAGGAAGAATTTTTAATCATATTTCCTCTGATAATAAAAAATGTTTCTTCATTTTCTCACCCTTCAAACCTCTATGGAACAAAAGAAAAACACAGAAGTGCTTGTGTTAACCCTGCACTGGACTTTCACCGTATGGACAAAAAAAAGTCTGAAACTACTTGAGTGTGTGAGTAAATAATGATAGATGTATTATTTTTGGGTCACCTGTGCCTTTACGAAATATCAGCCACTTTCTTGGATTGTTTAACTCCTTTAAATGTTAGCAGTTGTCATAGCTATGTGATTCTGAATGCTTCACATAGCCTTATCTTACGGAGCATGGCTGTTTCATACAGTTGACCTTTTGAAAGACACGGTACCGAATGACTTTTTACGGATCGTACCGTAATGTAAAACGTGACATTTGAACTGCATTTGAAATTCTGGGTCAGCACTCAGTTCGTTGTTCGTACAATGGTGTTTCGCCTCACATGCACTACAGCAAAGGGCCTTAAACCACATGCTATTCTTGAAGGAAAAACTATGCTTGTAGCCTGGGTCCATGACATTTTCAGAGAGTGTGTAATGAGCTCATTACAGCTCTGAGACTTGAAGGAACACAAGCACTGGAGTCTGGGACATCTGCGTAACCTTGAAGTCCTCAAATGAGGTGAGCTCAGAAAGAAGCTGTCACAGCGCTCCAGTTTTCTCGTTGTGGTTCTACCTCTTGGCGTCTGACATATTTCCCTACAAAGCGGATCTTGTATTTGGCCTTTAACGGAGTCATCTCTTTTTCTGACAAATTACAAGATGAAGGTTTCAACCGCCATTCATTAAGACGAAGTTCTGAAGCAAAACCAAAAAGAGGAGTACTAGAGGATTTGTGTTGTGGATGTGTTTCCTGTCAGCAGTCATTGTCGAGAAATGCTGTCAGGTTTTAAAATTAGTACAGCGGCAGCTTGCGAGGTTCTCCTGCTGCCAAAAAAAGAAAGATGACTTGTTTTATTCGAGAAATACACTTGTAAGTGTTGAGGATTTTACCTTATGATAGATGTCACCGGGAGGTGAAGTCACACCAATTCCAAAGAAGCTGTGCGGCTGTGAAAGCTAAATAAGCGCCTGAGACAGCTGCTCCAAAACTTTCTGAAGATACCGAACCAGCCAAAATGTTGTTTACATTAACTAGGCTGTGCTACTTGCTCAGAAAGGCATCACGATCATTATGGTTCATTGTTTGTCCACATTGCTAACCTTAAGTATGAGCAGCAGTGATGCTTTTCTTAGCAAGCCCCACTAATTAACCCAGATTTCATGAGCTTGCACATCGTAACAACAGCCTGGGTTATGCCTCGTCTGTTTTATCAGCAACACTGAATAATTGTGTCTGTGTACAAGGGCAGAAATCTCCTGATCTCTCCAGCCATGCTGGAGATATCATTATCAGCCGATGTTCATATTCTAAAGCTCTGCTGTGGCGCGATAATGAGCTAGACATAAGAACGCTATACAGTACATATCGCAAGGCGTTTCAGTGCAGCTGTTTACAAGGGAACCCAATCGATGGTCTTGTTTTATCTTTGCAGATTTTGCAGCGCGTAGGCCAGGATTAACCAACGGCATCACAGTGAGAATGTGAACGTTAGGAGATTTTACTTTTGAAGTGTGTTGTTGGGTAGATGCAGCAGCGCTGTGCACTGATCCCTAAGCAGGAAACGTAGCAATGGAGAAGGCCATTGAAATTCTGCCGGAGGGAGTTGAGCTCTGAAAACACGCAGCTCTTCTTATGCAAGGAAGGGGAAACCGAGGAGGGAAACAAATACTGGTGGTAGCGGAGAAAAACAAAGAGAGGTCATATGTGTAATCCAAACAGATACTGGTGTGACGATGAAGTAGAAATGGCAGCTTTTGGATATGGGTGTTGATGCTTACATATCAGGGGTGGGAGGTAAAGCCAAAAATATGTAATATTACATCTCTACCATTCTACAGTATGCCTTCATCATATATAAATGATATCTATTGATTTTAAAACTATGGATTTGTTTCTGATGGACAACAGTGGTGTCTCTAATAGGAGTGATTGTACTGTAAAAGTAAAGAATAACAGTGGTCAGCTTGTTTGTTGTAATCCTGTCTCATGAGAAACATTATTTTGTTGTTGCAATGGTTCAGACAGTGCCAGAGGGATATTTCATTGTTTATAAAAGTTGCTCTTTCATATGTCAGGAGACTTTGTTTTAGACATTTCTTCTAAAATGAAAAGACACAAATCTATTCAAGTCAACTGACATGCAGTAAGGATTTGACATATAAAAAGAATGTAGATTACATAGTTGAGATCATTTGGAAATTTGATGTGACATTTTTGTGTTAATATTGAGATCTCTGCATGCTAAAAGCAGATTTTGGTATCTCTATGCCCAACAGATTTTTGTAACTTGACAGATCTGAGCACAGTTTGAAACTTTTGAAACTCTACAGCAGGGGAGCCTAATCCTGCTCCTAGAGGGCCAATGTCCTGCAGAGTTTAGCATCAGCCTACTCCAAACCCCCCATTCCTGGAAATTTATAGTGAGCCTGCAGAGCTTGATTAGCTGGTCCAGGTGTGCTTAATTGGAGTTGGAGTTAAACTCTGCAGGATTGGACACCCCTGTTCTACAGGAAGGAGGAGGCCGAAAATATAGGTGGAAGAGTTCCCATTGAGTAAGACTGAAGGGGGGAAATGAGGAAACCTAGAGACCAAAATACTATAGAGCAGTGATCCTCAAATCTGGCTCGTGAGATCCACTTTCCTGCAGAGTTTAGCTCCAACCCTGATCAAACTCACCTACCTGTGATTTTCTACTGATCCTGAAGACATTGATTAGCATTAGCTCAGGTGTGTTTGATTAGGGTTAGAGCTAAACTCTGCAGGAAAGTGGATCTCGCGAGCCAGATTTGAGTATCCCTGCTATAGAGACTTTGTTGAACCAGTAAGACATTATCTAGAGCAGGGGTGCCCAACCCTGTTCCTGGCGATTGACTGTCCTGCAAAGTTTAGCTCCAACTCTAATTAAACACACCTGAAGCAACTAATTAAGGTCTTCAGGATCGCGTGAAAATTAAAGACAGGTGTGTTTGATTAGAGTTGGAGCTAAACTTTGCAGGACAGTCGATCGCCAGGAACAGGGTTGGGCACCCCTGATCTAGAGCATGCAAGGAAGTGTAGTAATGTGTTACTAACAACTTTGTACAGGGCCACTGCGCCTCCAACTCTAATTAAACACACCTGTACCAGCTAATCAAGGTCTCCAGACTTAAGCCCGAGACACACAGGATGATTTTAGCAATCCTATAAGATCATTGCATGTCACACTGAGTGACATGGATCTAATAAACTTGGCTACGACGTGTGTGTATACTGTATAATGATGAAAATCTATTGACTCGTACACTACGACACGTTACTATAGAAGAATAAACCGTCATCAGCATGTGCTAGTGGTAAACAAAAAGAATTTACTTTAGCAGTTGTAGTTGTTATGTGTGCTGAAAAAAAGTGTAAAGTGTGGTAGTGTGAAAGAGGTAGGGATAAGAGCTGGAGGTAAGCAGTTTAATGTTTTAGTGCCATGTTGCGTTGATTCCATGTCACATTTTTATCGGTTGGCCAGTAAACATGGATCGTAGCAGCAAACATACTGTGTGATGATCATGTTGTATCGTAGGCTATCTTTGGTTGCAAGACTGTGACAACAGCCATCTTTGAATCTCTCTCACTCAGGGATCTCCAACCCTGCTCCTGGAGAGCTACAGTCCTGCAGATTTCAGTTCCAACCCTGCTCCAACACACCTGTCTGTAATTAACAAGTAGCCTTGAACACCTTGATTAGCTGGTTCAGGTGTGTTTGATTGGGGTTGGAGCTGAAACCTGTTGGATGGTAGCTCTCCAGGAGCAGGGTTGGAGACCCCTGCTCTCACTGAACGACATATGACCACCGATTAGGAGCCATGATCACAGAAATCACCACACTTGTTTTACGATGCCAATCTTTCATCTGGGACAGCTGAAAATCGCACAGTGTGTTTCGGGCTTAATGCCTGATCCCAAATGGCACCCTAAACCTTAGCGGTCTTTGGGACACCCAACATTCTCGTGGACTTTGTGGAAATGCGGTGGGCGTTGCAAGTCCCCAAGACGGCAAGTGCACATGAAGTGTGCCATTTGGGACAAGGTCAGTCTACATTTACATTTAGTCAGTCAGCACATGTTTTTATCCAAAGTGTTATCCAGCCTTTAGCAGCTGTGTAGCAATGCCTAAAAGCTTAGCTTTAGCCCTAATTAAATGCAGCTTAACCAGCTAATTAAGGTCTTCAGGAACACTAGAAACATTAAAACATTTTTGGGTTAAACTCTGAAGAAAACTAGCCCTCTAGGAGCAAGATTGGACACCCCTGGCATAGCCTCAAGGCTGATTTACACTCGACGCGTCCGCAAGTTACCTTAGGTGCGCACGGCAAATATGACGTCATCAAGGTGTTGGCGGAAGTTCACTTTGAGTGCGCACGACATCGTTTCACGTGGCCTTGTGCACGCCATTTTTTTTGTAACTTTTTGCGCAGCTCCGCTTCCGAAGATGCACGAGTTCTGGGTGATTCTAGCCGAACGTGCACGTCTGTGTGAAACAGAAGCTGTTTAATGTAAAGTTTAAATTCCATCAGGTGTTTTTTTTTTTTTTTTTTTTTTTTTTTTTTTTTTTTTTTGCATAGTTTGTCCAAGGGTTTTAAATTGAAGTATGTTTTATTTTTATTGTATAAAAATAGAATTGGAATGAATGTAGAGACTATTTATACACTAATTGCTTAAAGCTGTCTTGTGTTTGGTGCGAAATAAACCCAAATCTTAAGATTATTTTAATCAGTTTGTACATAAAGAAATTATTAATTCATCAACTCATTTATCACACGAGAAGTCTTGTACCGATGATTTTAGAGGACAACTCCTCATCGCCCCCTGTCGTTTCAAAGAATAGTACAATGGCGAACGCGACAAGTATAAAAGCCTCGTCCGTTTGGGAAGGTGCGTGCGCAGTCAGCGGAGGCTTGCGGAGCTGGGTGAAAGTATAAATCCTGCTTCGTTTAGCACTAAATATCTGCACTGAGAAACAAGCACAAGATTCACTGCTTGGTCGCAAGACATCTGAACAGGCAGAGGTAGAGAATTTTTATTTTTTATTTTTTTTAATGTTATTTTATTTTTTTTTAGTCGTTCTCAACTGGTGGGTTGTAACCAATACAGTTAAGGACAGCAGGGCTGAAACAAAGCTAAATGTTAATAATTAGTGCTGCACACAACATGTGTAGCACGGGTGCCCGGTCCTGTTCTTAAAAATCTACTTTCCTGTAGAGTTCTTCTCCAACTGTGCAACACACCTTTTTTGTAACTATCAAGTGTTCTTGAAGATTTTAATCAGCTGGTTCAGGTTTGTTTAATTAGGCTTGTAGCTGAACTTAGCAGGTAGGTAAATCCCCAGAAACAGGAGATTGGTGTATGGTTATGATAGCACAGCGTTGTCCAATCCTGTGCTCTTGAAGGGCCACTTTCCAGCAGAGTTTAGCTCCAACTCCAATTAAACTCTACTGAACCAGCTAATCAAGGTCTTCATGATTACCAGACTTCCAGGCTGATGTGTTGTAGCTAAACTGAAGAGGCCCTCCAGGAGCATAATTGGATACCACTGGGATAGAAAAACAACTAGGTTAATCAACTTACACTAGGGCTGAGCAACTTCGTTCCTGGAAAGCAACTGTCCTGCAGAGTTGGCTCCAAACCTAATCAAACACACCTGCCTGTAGCTTTCTAGTGATCTTGAAGACATTGGCTGTAGCTGAAATCGCTCCCTATACCCTCATTCACTATTCCCTGCATTAGGTCTCTAATTCAGTTTACTTGAAGGAGTGAATAAAAACGAGTGAGTGAATTTGGACACTGAGTGGAAGGACTGACCGCTTTTAGTTTGTGCTTGCTGTTTAATAATCATTTGAAACTGGCAGCTGCAGTGGTAAGATGAAAGGATTTATCTTGAACTCTGTCATGGAAATTATGTATAAACCCTAGTTAAACAATTGAATTATCAGTTTACAATGAATTTATACCTGTGCTGTATTACGCTGTATTACGACAAAGCGCTTAGTAAAATGAATAGACTGATAATTCAGCTGTGGGCGCCACCTTCTGGCGAGATGCAGGAATTCATTCGGTGCACGACTTTCAGAGTGCATTATGGATATTCTCTAGCCATTGATCATGCACCGGTTGTACACTCGTTTTTGCGGTGCATTGTGGGATTGAATGAGTGCACTCGAGAATGTCCACTATGAAAATGATTGTCCCCTCAAATAGAGTACTATTTAAGGGTATTGGGGGTGATTTCGGATACAGCTATTGTTTAGCTTGTTCAGGTGTGTTTGATTAGGGTTGAAGCTAAACTCTGCAGGACCATGGGCCTCCAGGACCAAAGTTGCCCAGCCCTGACTTATACAAACACTTCTTCTAACTAATGATGTGAACGTCATGTACTGTATGTTTGGAAATGGAAACTGTGTGTAAAATGTAAGATGTAAACTGAAATTTCCTACTGATACACTATAGCAAAAGATAGAAATAACTGACTTAACCATTTTTAGCTGGTGAAAATACTAGTGTTCTAATCATTTTGGCCACCACTGTAAAAAAAAAAAAATATATATCTTCTCAGATGACTGTAATCACCAGGTTGGAGGAGGTTAGTTTATTACACCCGTCGATGTTATCCTAACCGTTTTTTCATTTATTTTCCTCAGTATTACTGGCAGTGCTGGAATTCTACATCAATCCTACACCGGTCTCCCAGTCCCATGAAATGCCATTTCAGAGGCACATTTGCATTCAGATGAGGCCCTACTTATTCGCCACATCAAGAGTCCAATATCCAGCCCTTGTGAAATTTATTGGCTGTCCTCTTGCTAGATCAAATGCATGTAGCGGCTCAGAGTGCCCACTATTCGATTGCCAGACGTGGTGGCAAAAGCCAAATCAAAGAGACCTCACCGACCCCAAGGGGCCAAGAGTATCTTGCTCCACCTAATCATGCACTCATGTAAGCCATTAATACGACCACTTCAGACAGAATCCCAATGTTATCTTGTAACTGATGCTACTTAGTGGTAGTACAAACAAACTGGAACGCTGCAATCGTTGATAAATTGAACGTATAAGTACAAACTGTTTGACGGTTACACACGAGGGGTGAACAAACGGATTGTTAATCACCACAAGCTAAAAAAAGTGAAGCTAACGTCACTTATCTTCTGCTTAGCGTTTCTCTGTTAGCTCTCTTGTTTGTGGAGCATGGTTCATTAGTTTAATGACGGCTACACAGATGGCGACTTCACCCCCTGGGGGTCAGAGCATGTTCTCTTCTCAGCCAGTGACCTGGCATCCAGGACCAAGCCCCCAGCCACCAGAATTACAAAGCGCTATTATCGGCAATGACTTATACATACAGATTGATTGGTCACACAATAATCAATAATACACCATATGTTTGCAAATGTTTTATGATTCAAAAGTGTTCCAGTTTGTTTGAGCATTGTTTTATTGCTCAAAATGTGTCAAATAAATGTGTGTGGTATAGTATAGTAAATAATTTGACCTTGAGAGAAATCTGAAATTATTTTTTTACAAATCTGGCATTTGATTGCAGATTTGGTATGGTCTTCCTTCCGACCGACAATAATACCACAGATTAGCGTATTGTGAGACATAAATGGTTGTGAGCTGTATTGCAGCTCTTTAATAATAATAAATATTATTATATGACAATAGTATAATTTCCATATATACAACAATGTATACAAACTTCTCAGATAACACTACTTCTGCATTACAATGAGAATTTGGGGGTAAACATGCTTAAATGTCATGGAAATAATGTCACAACAGTACAAAGAGACTTTATTTATTTATTAAGGCAAAACATATATCTTTATTTTATTTTTATTTTAACATCCAGATTGGTATTAGAAATAATGCAAACTCTACAACTTTAATGCTTCACTACAACATGTTGCCAAGTCTGAATAGTTTCACTCAGCTCAGCAGGCTAAAGAAAAGTGTCTGGCAGAAATTTTGCCACTTCTGCTAAAGCTGAATAAGCCTTTGAGGCCGTGGAATAGGTATCTATGTGTGAATCGCAGCCAAAATTACTTCACTTCACTTACTATAATGACTTCAGGGATCCAAGGTGGGTTCAGTCGGTCACAGTGCATGTGCCAGGTTGTATTATTATTATTGTGATGTATTATTAATGTCAACGTAGCATGTTATACTATTAAGATTACAGCAGTTCATTTGGAAATACATTTAATGCAAGTTTACAGGAGTCACATTTACCAGATGGTGTAAGGTGCAAAACTCAAACATGAGGTTAAAAAGGTGGTCGGTTGAGTATTTAACCTTTGAGAACTGCAAGTGAGTGGGTCAAACGCTCCAAATTTGTGTAATACACCGTAACGACCCAAACACTACAGTCCATTTGCTCAATCTAGATGTGCTTTGCTGCACAACAGCATTCCAACACACAAAATTCCAGGTTACTACATTGACTTTAAGGCTGAAGCTACAGGACAATGTGGATAAACTGAACCCAGCGCATTGGTAACTCGTACATCGCTATGCCTCGTAGCCCTAATGTTCCCCTCAGGGTCTGTTGGGAAGGGATTGTGTTTGTTTGTCTTATCTTTTTCCGTGCAACACCATTTCGAGGGAGTGCAGGCGGTGATGATCTCCTAACTGCGGCGCTATTATGAAATCATATCATGTCATCAATAACGTGTCGGTCTTGCCAGGGTTGCTGCCATTCGTGCCTTCAGATGGAATCAACAGATGCAGATAATGTTCATATCGTGCATTATTCTGCTGTTTATTTATATTTTCAACCTCATTTTGTTGCAGTGGATTGGCAGGGAGGGTCAAAAACAATAAAACCAGCTGGAGACCGAATAAGCAGCACCTCTGGGTACAAAATGCAAAATCTGATTTTGTCGCATATAATGCAATGGATATCATTAAGGCTTTACGTTTATGCTTCATAATGCAGTCATATCCTTAGGTAAAAAAATGTGGTTTATAGGGCCATACAATTTCATGTTAACTGACTTCAAAATCAGAATCGCCCAAGGTGTATTCAGACTTCAGGAATACTGCTATATAACAATACTCATACTAAGAATTGAAGAATTGGCTCATTTGGGATTCATGTGTGTGTGGGTTTGAACTGAATTGGCCATAGATTGACTAAATTGTGGTTCAAAGAAATTCAACATAGTCACACAATAGGCGTTTCATTACACACATTTTGTGAGGAAACATTTTTCATTAATTATATATTTTATTTCCTAATATGTAGAATATTGTTTTTTTTAATGCTAGTATTATACAGATGCTGGTGTTATACCACTGTGCTGATCTATTGTTGATTTCCCCAACACAGAATAAATGATAAAACAGACCATTTATCTTTATGTACAGGTGCACTCCATTTTGTTTATCATTTACTGATGAAACAGATTTTCATTTTGGAGTGTGATGGCATGCCGTGTTTGTCTTAAAATACATCGCTATGACTACAGTTTGTTCTCAGTGGTCAGTCTTGACAGCATCCTGAGCTCCTCATGGTTCAGTGATGGCAGAAGAATTCCTGGCAGGAAGTCTGTCCTTCTCATTTCTCCCTGTCTCATAGTGCCACTCCTTTTCTCTGTATATCTCTCCATCATGCCACACATTTGAGGTGTGAGATTTTGGTTCCAGAATGTGCTCTACAGGGAAAAAATGCTGTTTTGGAGGTTTTTGCATGGCTAGCTTGAGTTAGTAGTACATGTCTGGTGAATACTGATGCAGGCAGGGATCTCAGCAGTCTCTGGCTAACGACCACTGAATGTGTCATGTGGCTGTTGGCAGGAGGTTCCGGAATCATCTGGCATTGGTTAGCCGAGCGTTATCATAGCCGAGTTGCTTTGGAAACAATACTTGGTTCTTTTATTAGAATAAGCAGATAAAGTTTATTCTCACAGAAAACCTGTCCAGGTCTGTACAACTTCATGCTGAGTGTTTTGAAGCACTAATATCAGTGATAAACTACTATACTGGTACTAGTACTGCACTAATGCTAGTGCTAGAATAATAAACTTACACTAACACTATACAAGTAGTAATGCTAGACTACTATACTGGTAATAGTACTGCAAAAATGCTAGTTCTAGAATAATATTCTGACACTAGCACTGTACTAGTATGAGTGCTAAACACCTATGCTGGTACTATTACTGCACAAATGCTAGTTCTAGAATCATACTGATACTAGTGCTGTACTATTATACTTATAAGAGATTACTATACTTATACTTACTATACTTATATAAGAGTACTATATAAGTACAAGACGACTATACTGGTATTATACTACTGTGCTAATGTTAGAATAATATACAGATAGTAGTCCTGTAAAACTATACTTATACTACCACTGTACTAGTATTAATGCTAGACAACTGTACTGGTACCAATAATGCACTAAATCTAGTGATAATGTGAATAATATAATATGAATAATATACTAAGATTAGTACTAATGCTGAATCATTGTAGTGATACTTCTATATTAATTCTAGAAAAGCAAAAATACCTATAAATAGATGCCATGCAACTACACTCATACTAGTACTGTACTGATATTAGTGTTAAACCGTTATAATGATGGTAGTGTTGTAGTACTAATATTGGTCCACTATATCAAAACTAGTACTGTACTAATACTAGAATAATATACCTACTATTAGTACTGTACTAATACTATTGCTAGTGCTATACAACTATATGCTAGCACTGAGCTAGTTTCAGTGCTAGACAACTATACTGATACTAGTACTACACTGATGCTAGTGTTAGAATAATATACTGATATATGCTGATATTTCTACTATACTCAAACTAGTAAGGCAATAATAGTAGTGCTATGCAGCTACACTCACACTAGTACTGTACTGATATATTAGTGTTAAACCACTATAATGATGCTAGTATTACACTACCAATGTTTGATTACACTATTAAAACATTTAATGCTACAATAGTTTAGCTACTGATGCTAATTCTATAATAATACTAGAGATAGATCACTATACTAATACTAGAAGATCTGTAATACTTCAGCTATATACCTATAGTCATACTACTACTGTACTAATGTTAGTGTTGGCCCACTCTATCAATACTAGTACTGTACTAATGCTGATTATTGTATAATATAGATAATGATACTAGTACTGTACTAAAGCTTCTACTATACTAATTCTAGAAGGGCAATGATGCTAGCACTGAACTAGTATTAGTGCTAGACAACTATACTGCTACTAGTACTCCATTTATTTCTGTAGAGCACATTCTCCTTGTGTTAGAATAATATACAGATAGAAGTACTGTGCTACTAGTGCTGATCATTATACTGTTACTTCTACTATATATTATTTCTAGAAAGGTATACTGATCATAGTACTGTTCTACAATGATATACTGATACTAATATTAATACTGATGCTAGATCACTATAATGACACTTCTATAATACTAATACTAGTAAGGTAATAATACTAGTGCTATACTACTATACCTATGCAACACTACACTAATACTTATGCTAGAATAACATAGCTACTGATATTAGTACTGTACTAATGCAAGTGCTAGAACACTGTATTAATACTAGTAGGGTGATAATACGTGTGTTATATTAATATACCAATACTAACACTGCAGTAATGCTAGTGTTAGAATAATATAGCTGACTGATATTAGTACCATACTAATACAAGTGCTAGAACACTATACTAATGCTTCTACTATACTAGGGCAGACATACTTTTGCTATACTACTATACTTATACAATCATTGCATCAATGCTATAATAATACCGCTACTGATACTAGTACCATACTAATTCTACAGCTAGATCCCTATACTGATACTATTATGCTAATACTAGTAAGGAAATAATACTACTGATGTACTACTAAATTTTTACTAGCATGACTAATATTAGTGCTAGACAAGTATACTGATACTAGTACTGCACTGATGCTAGTGATGCTAACACTAGGTCTAACACTATACTGATACTTATATTAAACTAACACTAAGGCAATAATAACGGTGCTATACAACAGTACTCATACTAGTACTGTAGTGATATTAGTGATGGACCACTTTAGTACTCTACTAATGCTAGTGCTAGATTAATATAGCTACCAATACCAGTGCTGTACCATTACTAGTGCTAGATCAATATACTAATATTTCTACTAAACTAATACTACTAGGGTGATAATGTGTGTGCTATACTACTACACTTAAACTAGCACTGTGCTAATATTAATGCTAGAAAACTATACTGATTCTAATTCTGCCTCAATGCTAGTGCTGGAATAATATACTGATACTAGTACTGTACTAATACTATTGTTAAATCGCTATACTGATACTTTTACTATATTAATGCTAGTAAGGTAATAATACTAGTGCTATACTACTATACCTGTATCAGTCCTATAACATTATAATGATACTAGTATTCTACTGCTAGTGGTCTTATACTGCTGTACTGGTACTAAAACAGTACTAATACTAATGCTAGTCCACTACACTCATACTAGAATTTTTTTTAATTAAAAAGTCACTAAAATGTCTTAAATCATTTAGTTTATGCAATATACAATTGCCTTTATTGAATAATTGAATAATTTATATTTTTTATCAAATATAGACATGTTCTTGATAGGCCTTGTGTGCCTTAAAATTATTTTACATTTTCATGTTTATAATATCATCGTAATGTAACGAGTCCACTGAAGGCGAGTGTAGTGATGAACCCAAGTGCAGTTTATTTACAATGTGAAATCCAAAGTACAAACATAATCCAAACGAAGACTTGACTTGAAACAGACTTGACTTAACATGAAACAGGCGTGGCATGGCATGAACAGACTTAAACGTGGCAGGCGTGACGTGAGCAGACCCTGGCGTGGCAGGCGTGACGTGAGCAGACCCTGGCGTGGCAGGCGTGACGTGAGCAGACTTTGAAATGGTGGCCATGTTATGAGACTCAGGAAGATCAGCTGAGACGTGATGAGACTCTAGAATGGCGGCCATTTTCCCAAGAGACTCTTGAGTGGCGGCCATCTTGCGATGGAGCTCTTGAATGGCAGCCATGTTATGAAGAATCTCTTGAGTAGCCAGCATGATGTGAGCGGGTCCTGGAGCGGCAGGCATGACATGAGCAGGCTTTGGCGTGGCAGGCATGACGTTAGCAGGCTCTGGTGTGGCAGATACAGTAGGATAGTGGTGTTCCTCATCCGCAATCCCCACAGTGTATGATGAGCCAGACAACAGCAGAGCATGATCAATATATTGTTCCAAAGACACTGGTATGTTGCAATCAGGCATTAGATAGTTCAGAAAGTCATTGAGTCCATTCCGGAAAATACCCTTTAGAGCAACGTCATTAAAATCCACTTGAAAGCAAAGTTCACAAAAGTCGGCCACATACTCCTCTATAGCCCGGCCGCCCTGACGCAGGCAGAGGAGACGTGAAACTGCTGGGTTCATGGTTGCTGGTCGTGTATTCTGTAACGAGTCCACTGAAGGCGAGCGTAGTGATGAACCCAAGTGCAGTTTATTTACAAAGTGATAATCCAAACATCCAAACATAATCCAAACAAAGACAGACTTGACTTGACTTGACTTGACTTGACTTGACTTGACATGAAATAAACTAAACTCACCGACAGCAGGTTACAACGTTAATACACGACAAGGCAATAACATGGCAACTTAAAGAAAACTATGAGGGTCACATGACATGAAACAACCAATGGGAAACAGGACACATGACTATGAAAACCAATCAGAACATGACACATTGAACAAGGGAACCAATAGCAAAGAGACATGAGGGCAAGGGAAGCATGAAACAAACAGGAACCATAACTAAACTTCAAAATAAAAGACATGAAAACAAGAACATGAACCAAAACCCAAAACAGACCTTACACGTAATTAGCAGTAGGACTGTCTGTGAGACTTACTATACACAATAGTGTAGAAAATGAATTTGAAATAAACTCAATTCATGTGTATTTAAACTCACGAACAGGACATTAAATTGGAATAAAACTAAATGTCTTCTGCATCAATGTCATTCACAGTCCAATGAGAGCATGCAGGCTCAGTAATTAGCTTGAGCTGGAAAAGATATCCCTCTCCGGAGTTTTACCACCTACTGCAGGATGGCCGGGCTCAGTGACAGGACCAGCTGTCTCTCTCTCCACTGGCAATAGAAATGTGTCCCTCTCAGAGAGAAACAGCCTGTCTGTTATCAAAGTTTTGCCCTCCATCGGATTCAGACTTTTAATTTAGCAGCGCTACTTTACAGTCACTGCACAGTACATCTTGACATGAATGTGACGAATCAGGGCAACTGAAACTCTAATTCTGTGTGAATTGCATGTGTGACAATGTTGTGTGTTCAACTGTATTTAGAAAGCCAAGAATTAAGACTTTCACTGGGCTTATTATCAAAAGTATTGTTTTATATACATAAAATAAATGTAACGTACTGTGTCCATAATTGGACTATAATTACCATGAACCTAGTTAAAATTGACCAAATTTAACAATTTATTCTAAACTGTTCCAAAAAAAATTATATTAATGATAATTGTTTTATTCTATCGACATTTACACCAAGTTAATATTTTACACATATTTATAATATACAATTTATTTGAAAATACATGAAAATGATTTGCGAGAGGATCGTCATCTGGGTTGGTTGCATTGAAAAGTTAGAAAAACTCTGGTTTAGAAGATAATTCTATGTTTATGTTAACTGAAATAAAGCTCAAATATAAATATCCCATGAAAAACGTAAACCTAAAAAAAGTGAAACTAAATTGAAGTACTTAAATTACTAAAATTTAAATAAAGCTAATTATAATTTTACCTAAAATGACTGAATATTCAAGCTAAAATGAAAACTGAAAACATACAAATAAAAGCTAATTCTAAATATCAATAAATACTATATACATATAGTAAAATAGCTATTTTTGTTATTTCGCCAAATGTATTTTTTTGTACATAGCAGTGATATTCTATTAAGTCTCGACTGTGGAGAAACATTAAAATAAGATTTTCTTGGTACTTCGTACATAGTTTATATGACAATAAACAACTTTGATTGAATTTAGCACTGATAATAAAACTAATTGGAAAAATAAATATAAAGATTAATAATTTATAAATTGCCTAAATATTTAGGTAGTTACTTTCACTGGTCTGATCTTGCAAAGTTTACACTCGTTTTGAACAGGTGTCAACAGGTTTAATCTTACACACTGTAATATGACAGTAGAACCTACAACACTGTGATCCAATTACACAGTTGTCCTGTGCGTAAAAGGTTTAGCTTCATCGATGCTCGCCAGATGAGACTCAGGTATTGCACTCGCTGGCCTCATGAGCCCAAAGGCATTTTTCTTTTCACTCTAAAGGGTAAAGACGGACACATCAACCCTTACCCAATTCCACAGTCCCTCTACCCCAGGGAATGACGCTCCATTTCAATGGCACACTTCTCTGTCCCAAATTAATTACAACAAAATGTAGTTTGGTGGATATTGTGCGGCATCTACTATCAACCCAGAACTGCAGCTTGAGGCTCATTTGTTTTCAGGCCTCTGCAGGGTATCGTTGCAGCACACACAAGATGAAAGAGTCAAGGATTCTGTTTGAAGCGACGGACTGCACTGCATTCAGATGCGATTTGGCTGCCGAGGACAGCCTATGAGAAAGTAAACAGGAAATGTTGAATTTAGGACTTCCTGTAAGTTGGAAATCAAAGTATGTTTTTTACAATTTGAGAAAATCAACATGAAATTGCATGCAGTAATTAACGCAGTAACTAATGGCTGCATTTGCTAACATTTTATGGTATCAGGTTTGTGATATACTCTACAAAATGTAAGAATTTTGCAGATATAGTTACAGGATCCCAAAAGCCTTTACATCTCTCTACACAAACAACTGCAACATTGATGTTTGTGGGTCTGGTGCTTTGGGTTTTCAGGGTCTTTGTAGCTGAAGCTTGTGTGTGCGTGAGTATGTATGTTGTAGATGGGATGGGCGACTTATTTTAAGCCACGTTGCATTCCTGGTTCACAGACTGCAAAATAAGGAACAAAGTGAACTAACTAGAAATAGTCATTTGCATGGTCCTGAAATCCCCAGCCGATAAAATACAGAGTAAGCCATTCTTACCTGCAAAATAGAACAGGATCTCAATTTGAAGAAGTTGGCAAGAGATATTTTAAGCTGTATTCTCTGTTGTTTGTAATGACGGTGCTGTTTTTAAAAGCTTTGGGATTTAGATGCTCTACTTGGTGCCAATTACTATTACGGCGTTTGGTTGCATAAATTTGGTACAAAATGACTATTATAACTCCAAACGTGGACACAACATAAAGCTTATTGCTTAGTCAACAGTTTCCTACATAAATATTATTAAATGGGCCACAGTATACAGTTTTGTACAATGGCTTAAGTTTTTCATGGCCATTTCCCACTGTTTCTCTGACACTTGCTGTGCCTACACCGGAAGCAACCATTTTGCCGCAGTGCTTGAGGCGGTTTCTACTGGAAATGTCAAAGCTTAAAGTTTGAGGATTCAGCAACAGAACAGTGGGTGAAAACTTTGTATCTTACTAGATTTTTAACAAAAATCCATGTGGTATTAAAAAAAGGCACTTGACTTCCAATTGAATTAATGAACCTGCACTCTGACATTTTGGATTTTTCAAAGTACAGACGAAACATGTCATGTGTAACAAAAGATTCAAAACAACTAAGTGTCACGGTGCACACACGAGGGAGGAGCAAGGAACACGAGACATGGATGAAACTCAAATAATAGTCTTTAATTTAGACATCAGGGCAAGACAAGGCAAGGCAGACACACACAGGAACACCGGGGAGTAACGAGTAGACCAGACAACACGAAACTGAACGGGCATGAACTAATATACACAGGATAATCAGACAAACACAGCTGGACAGACTTAACTAATAATCACATGAAACAAGGACAGGAAACAAACCAAATATGGACACAAGAGGCAGGAACACATGACACACGACAGAACCCTGACACTAAGTAACAACATAAAAATTAAGATAAAAAGACATTAATAAATGTCTTCCACTCAAACTCAATTGGTTAAAATCTAGGATTCGACTCAGACATGACAAGGTGGACTTGGACCCAACACTACCAAAATAATTTTAACTCTGGAAGCAATGGTCAAATAAATGGTGTAATCAATCAACCTACTGTAACTTTATGACTTGCATATGTAAATGACCTCTAGTATCATTGGCTAGCTTCCACATACATGACTTTTCTGTTGTTACGGTTAGAAAATACAAAGTACACCTTTACATCTAAAAAATATTCACGGTTGTGCCAAAAAAAAAAAAGATTTTATAATTTGCTACCTACCATGAACAATTTATCCTGTTTTGCTGAAGTGTCAATGAACTGTGACTAATCATGCTTCCTAATTGAAAAATAAATCCATAATTAATACCAGGATATACTGTGAAAATTGTATCAGCTCCTTGTAAACAAATGTTGTAAGCCGGTAAACAATGTTTTAGAGCGAAACACATTTTTTTCCTCGTGCAGTAGGATCTGAGCATGTTTATGTAGGGCTCAGCAGTGGTATTAGGATATGGTGTATGGAGTTTGCTCAGTTTATGTGGTTTTGGTTTCTAGCAGTGGGAATCTTTGATGTTTGAGAGTGAACGGTTGTTTGAGGTTTTGTAGGCTAGTTTGGCTTGGAGGCTTTTCATGATCCAGTTGTCACAAAATGTGAAAACTTGCTGCTGTAGTTAAGAGTATCCAGTATGTAACTACATAACCAGTGTATTATCCTTACTTTGAGGAGTATTTAAAAGGAGTTTATTTATTTATTATTGAATAGTATGCATAAAATGTACTTACTAACAGTACCTGACAGATAGTTGTTCTGAAAAACCACAACATCCCAGTGACAACCCTAAACTCTTAACGCAGCAAAAGTAAGTCTATTCTCTAGGCGCTATTGTTTAGCCAATCAGAGGACTTTGAGGCGTCAGTCATTTTGAGCGTTCGGGTTTTGCTGATAGTGGATTTTCCATGTCTTTAATGGATTTTTTGGAGAGGAAGCTAAGTCTGACCAAGTTGTGTGAAAGTTAGCAAAATGGCTAACATTGCTTACTTGACAAAAACACATACAGTAGCACTGTTGTAGCCTATTGTACTGCAGCCTTTAATTAGGGGAATATTCATACCTTTCTTGTTGACATAATTGTTAAGCTTTTTTCACTGCACAACTGTTCGATATCCACAATGGACTCCTTATTATGAGATGTAGGGGGTGAGACACTCTTTTAGTCATTCTGTTGGTGAGACAAAGGATTATTCTTTAGGATGCTTTTAAACAATGACGGTTTTCTCCAAATTTACTTGCGGATCTCTTCCCTGGTTTCCCGAGACGTGTAGAACAGACAAATTAAACCACCTGATTAAACAGAAATAATCTACTCCATGACAGTACACTCATGTGATGATGAATGCCATTTGAGTGTGATTTGTAGGATTAACTCCCTGTAAGAGAGTTAGTGCAACAACGTTAACATTAACAAAGGCGGGAAAATAAATTCTTTAGGCCTTCCAGAGCACTGACTGAATGTCTGTTCTAAGCATTCTTTAGCTAAATTATTTTCACTGTAGTGATTATTGACATTATGCTTCGCTCCCCTCTACTTCACCCCAGGGAATGCCATGTGCCGTTGTCCATGGCGTATAAAACGTGTCAAGGAATTGAAACTGCGCTGCTATTCTTTCAGCCGGCAATCAGCAGCAGGCGTGGAAGAATGGGCACTTGTAATGAAATCAGTGATTTGCTGCACCTCCATGCAGTGGGTCAGAGTGATTAAAATCCGCCGTCGCTAAGAACCAGGCAAATGAACTTCACATCAACGGCACTCGCCGCATATTAATTTGATTTCCCCAGTTTGACTCTCATTTGGGGTCCTTGTGTCACATATTAGAACATTAGAGATGCCAGCATGTGGCATGGTACTTACAATCATTGTTTTAATCCAAGATTTGTTGACATACACATTTGTCAGAGACCTGAGTCACGAGTCACAGCTGCGGTACATGAGGTCAAGGCTGTTCTTTTCCCCCAGCCTTTAGAAGCCCAAGTATTTCTCTGTGATTTATCTAGTCCTTCTAATTAAGGGTCAAGAGTTGAGCTGGCTTGGGAATGCAGAGCCCTGCGATTAAAATTCAGGCACATGCAGGTAATCCCCAGCTTCCGTTGGGGTCTGTTTGTCGGCCTCAGGCCAGTTGGTAGATTCCTTGTGTGAAAGTGAAAGAGGAGGTTGATGGTGTAATTACTTTGGGTGATAGTTCAATGTTAATGACACAGTCAACAACGTGCTGTGTGATGTAAATGAACACTATCAGGTCGATTAATGCCATTGTGTTACTGGAAGCAGATTATTGCTATTTACTCAATCCCAAAACCATTTACTCAACCTCAAGTCATTCCAACCAGTATAAATTCTTCGTCTGAATATAAAACGAGATGTTCTGAAAAATGTTCATGCTACTATTTTCCATACAGTGAAAGTATATCTCCTGTCAAGCTGTAAAAAATCTCCATGAATGTCATTGATATTAATTTAATTTGTGATTGGTTGGTTCAGCATTGGTTTGTGTACATTTTTCCAGTGAATTATGGATGAATTTCTTGTCTGTTTGTTGCACATATATTCTAGTGAATTATGGCCCAAATTCTGGTCTGTTCCTCACACAAAGTTAAGCTTCGGAAGACTTGAAATACTGTGCACAAGTTGACTTTTATGGTGCTTTTTTGGAACTTAACAGCCCTTTGTTGAATGGAAAAGAGTAACGTGACCATTTGTCAAAACCTCTTTCATGCTCACCGGAAGAAAGTCACATGTTTGGAAAGAAATGACAGTCTCATCAAGTTACAAATTCACCCTTCTAATGGTCCTACTCCAAAAGTTCTCAACCACCATAAAATTTAATGTCACCAGTTCTGCTCGTGTTGTGGGGAAAATGTCACTGGAAATGCCATCCACCATGTCACACGTCCAATGCTGTAGCCTTGGTCCGCAGTGATTCTCCATTTCACTCAGGTAGAGGCACTCCACCTCCAATCAATGCCGGGTCAGTCCATTGTCAAATACCTCGTCTGTTTCTTTTTATGAGCGCTGTCAACACACCTGACCTTTCGAGTGGATGCAAAAAATGACCCCCAGCGTTCATAAGGCAGATCTATTATCCTGAAACTCATCTGTCTTTGGCTCAGGCAGAGGACTTCAGGGTCATGACCGCATTAAGCACTGGCAGATGGAAAAAACCCTTCAGGTTGTTTTGAACACCAAATGTTGACTTATGAGGATGTGTGTTTGGATGTGTGACAACCCTGGAGAGGTGTTTACTAGCTCACAAGGAAGCTATAGATAAAAGTGATAGCAATACTAAATAAAAAAAGAGAAAATTATGGTGTGAAGAGAGATGCTGCTCAGCTTCTGGTGGCTTGGTCCAGACATTTATTTGAAGAAGCTACTTTCAATATGGTTCTTCAAATACAGATAGCGCAGCACCTTTATTTATGGACTGAGTACTTTCAGAGGGGTTTGATCGTAATTCAGAAAGGAGAATCACACCAGAAGATAAGCACAGAGTGTGAGGCGCAAGATGGTATGAAGCTATTTAGGTGCGATAATAAGACTCAAGTGTCTTGAAAACAAAATGGATTTTGTAAACGCAAGCCTGCTTTGGCATAAATTGAGTAAACAGAATGTACAATCTTGGCCCTGTCTTTTTTCCTCGTTTGGGAGGGACAATTGAAGCAAAATGCATCAGTTAAACATGCCTCCAAGTTTCTCAGTCCCAGAATTCTCTTATCGTCACACTGGCAATCCAGCTTTAGGCACCAATTTTTACCGTGACACCAGTAATCACTTCAGAACGAGAAGGCCACAAGATGCCACGAGATTCTTCAGGCTCTGTTTGTGTGGCTGAATAAAAGACACCTTCACCTGATGGATAGCCCGACAGGACACCTTATTCTTACACCTCCTGACTTGACACAAGACAGGACCCTGGATTCTGTGGACACAGTATCCGCCACCTTCAGATCAGTCACACTGATAGACAAGATAATGGAGTCCGATAATGGGGCGCCATCCCTAAGCTGAACAATGTTTATCACGGCCCTTCCTGTCATCCACATAGACACATAAATACACAGTTGACAGCTTACAAGGGCTAAGGCTACGATCCAGGGCCTTGATATTATTTGTGTGTCTGTGAGAGACAAGACTGTGAAAGAAAAATGGAGGAACTCGGAAGGGTTTTGCTTTTAAAAACTGTGGGGCTCACTTCAATCTGATCCTGTTTTGGGGTTTTGAGATCCGTTCCTTCTGACTCGTCAAGGTGCGGCTATAGTCAAAGCTTGCTGTAGGCGAAAGAAACAGTCTTTGAATTGAACCGTTTGAATGATGACTTTTTGCTTCAGGACCTTGACTTGAGTTGAAAGAGGCAACCTGTAATTGCTTCAGCTGGTGATGGTAGTGCAAAAATGTCTTCCATACAACAAACAAAATGCAGTCGTATGTATATAGTCACTTTCTGACTGACTCATACTTTAACTATGAAACTTTATTATTAACTGAAGTCGTAACTCTGGGGGGAACTGAAAGTTGTATCGTTACCTTTAGAAAAAAATACAATTACTTACTTTTACTTTACTTTACTTTTAGTCATTTAGCAGACGCTTTTATCCAAAGCGACTTACAAATAAGAAAAAGTAACAAACTAAAAGTCAAAACTGTAAATACTATATATACACACACACATTTAAGAAAATAAAGAAATTAAATAAAAATTACAAATGCATACAACATTTCAAAAACTAAACATTTAAATGAAAACAAAAAAAGTAAAGCTAAAAACAATTCAAAATATTAAAACAACAAAAGGTATGAGTATAATAATGCTTCTAACATAACACTAAGCTAAACACCAAAAAAACATGTGTATGTAGAGCCACACACATATACATACATAAAAATAAATTCAATATATATATTATTTCATTCCCATGTAGTATGAAGTACTAAAATAACTAAAATTAAATAAAACTAAAACTTAATAAACAACCAATACAGACATCAACACTGAGCCAAATACACGTTTTAAAAACAACAAGAACAACTTACTTACACATAGTAAGAAATGGTTATAAAAACTGAAACAGAAGTGAAACAAGTAGTAGGAAAGAGGAAAAATAAAAAGTGATACTTATATCCTTTGCCGTGTCCCTGCCCGATGGAGTCGCACGGTAGAGTCGATGGTCTTTACTCTTCGGTCTTCACACGACCGCTGCCGCGGTAAACTAAACTTTTTTATATCCATTTAACAAAACACTACTCCAATTCAGCTGCACACACTTTCCTGTTAATCGCAACAAATTACCAAGCAAGCGCACGACACTGACAAGGGACGCGATACAGTACGAGACCAAACGCGATTTCAGCACGTCTCCACACAGAGATAATTAATTAAGAAGTTGCTTGTGAAGTTTGTGAGTTGGTTTCATGAAAGTGTCTCAGGGTGTCTGACAGTAAGTAATATTTTTTGGTAATTGCAGGTTTACCAAAGGTTTACCACATCTTTTAACTAATACATTTCCACAACTTTAAAACAAAAAATGTTTTTGAATTACTCATGGTAAATAACAAAGGTTTCAGATTGTATATGACACATTTATTGAACGTTTAAGTGTCTTTGTTTATTTTGCGTTTTATTTTGTTCGCGGCTTAGCAGTTAGTATGACCTCTCAGACTCTCAGACAAAAAAAAGTTTGAACTGACCTCATCAAATTTTTAGCTTCCATTCCTCCTTCTTTTCCCCATAATTCCTTGTCCTTTTCCTTCTGTATTTTGTTTCTTCATTGCAATAACATAATTAAAGTTTAATATTCAGTGCATAAATATGCTTTGTTCCCCCTTTTCTTTCCAAAAGTTTCTGATTTCCAAAAATTGCATTCATGCTGCGAGAGCCAATATAGTTGCATGCCAGGAGAAAGAATTAGCAAAGAAACTGACCGCTTGCAAAATAGTTTTAAGGAAAACACATTGTTCAATATAGCACAGAGCTTTCAATGCAATAAGGGCTTCTGTTTTCAATGCAACATGATCATTACTGTTGTTTTCATCTTATGTATCACTAAATACACTGGTGTTTTTCTCTCAAAAGCACACAGTTCTCACATCCACCCCCATGTTTCTGTCCTTTATATATTTTCCTACTTGCCAAATGATTTAATGGAAAAGCTTAGCTCACCATTAAATCAAGCAAGATCAAAAGGCTAATTGAAAAAAACAGCATTTGGCTAAAGTTTGCTGGCTGTCAAGCAGGAAGCCCTCTTCAGAGAAGGGAATTAACTTTGAGAAGAATTCATCTGGCCCGACTTGGTCAAAGATCAAGTAATCCCAGACCTGTGTCAAATGGAGAAAAAGCATGAAGATAATTGCAAAGAAAACCCTGAGCGCAACTTAAGTCAAACTCATATAGAAGTTTTCAAAGGATATGTTGAATTTCTTAGACGTCCACTGGAGCGTTGACCTTTAGGATGGTGTTTGTGAGTACTAGTAGCTGACTTATCGTATGATTTAACAATATTTTTGCAAAGTCGCCTGTTTAATACAGTTTCATGGTCCGTAATCATTATTCATGGCCAGTTTATTTTCTCAATTCACCCACCAGTTGCAGGTCTGTTTTTTTTTTTTTTTCCTCCAAGTGTCTCATAAACTTTCCCTTATAAAGTCCTTCGTATTGGTATGTTGATCTGTTTTTCCCCCAGATATGTACTTGGAAAAGAACATAACATTTTCTTTTTGTTCACTAGCCTTTTGAGGGTCATTTCAAGGTTACTTTACAGTGTTTACTGAGTAAACAGAGAAAAATGTCACATGAAGCCTGGGCACAGCGTGCTTTTGCATGCCTTGATAATATAACTGTGAATTGCTCAGAATTTGAGTGCAAGACTTCTAACGCAGAAGACGTGACAAAGCATCTGTCAGAAAATAGAAAACATGCCTGGGCTTTGGTGGATAATATGGGATATTGTTAGCTTGCTAGCGAGGACTGCTGCAGATTAGCTTATCTGAAATTGTGTGAAGACATTTACATATTCAGGTCCCCCTTAATATTGAAATTTGACTCAAAGCAAGTGGTTATTGAACATGCTGGAAAATAGCCCAAATGTTGTTGGCCGTCATTGATGATCATCTGGGGTCTGTTGCCTCAGCCAAGGACATTTTCATAACTTCATAACAAGCTTTGTTCCAGGAGATAGTTCATCATTTTCGAGAGGTTGAATCATCAAATTTCAGAGTTGAAGTCACCCTTGACTGTACATTAGGTTGAACATCGGAGTGGGAATGCGGTCGATCTTGCTTTAAATGAATTGTTAAGTGACCGTTTTAGTGTTTGTGTGTATTCTCAGCATGACCTCTTCTGAGGTGAACGACTTAAATGCGGCACTTGCTGTTTCATTACATAACTAAAAAAAACAAAAAAACAATGAGTATATTATGCAGCTTGTCCAAGATGATAAATGTGGCACTGCGGCTTGCACCGACAGCTGGTGGGTGATGTGAAAGTCTATTTCTGTTTGTTTCTGATATCTGCCAAACACCAAATTTTTATTATGCATATGCCAAACTGCATCGGATTGGTCTTTTTGCTTTACAATATAGTCAGGCACGATTAGTGCTGGGTGACATTACTAAAAATACATATAGACGCTGTATTTTGATAGTATTCAATATATGTTTCAGTATTATTATTTTTTTCTTCAACTGGAAGAATCATCATTTTAATCGTTGTCAAGAAGATTCAACATTTGGGATTAAAATTTATTTCAATATTTCTATTTTATATTGTATGTGAAAATAATTTTGCCATGTGTTATGTTAAGTGAACTTTTTGGTGACACTAGCCTTTACATATAATGCATTATAAAAGCATTTTTAATGCATTAATTTTGCTGTAATGCACCTTTGCATGTTCTCCCTTTCTCTATATTTATTATAATATTATTTATTATAATGTATTTATTTATTTGCCGTTAAACCTTTAGTAAGTATAATGCATTAAAACATGTAACAAACAGCCAATATCAGATGTAACAAGGAATCTGCAAATTTTATTATATATTTTTAACTTTGTTTACATTTTACTTTTGAAATTATATTCATAATATGTTGATAATGCAGTCCATTATATCTTTTCATAAATAATTGTAACCATAATTTTCTATAATATATGCATTATACATAAAGGCTTCAAGTAAAAGTGTTACCAACTTTCTTTTTTTTTTTTCTTTTTTTTTTGTTAATACGAAAATTTTCACCCCAGCGCAACATTGAACACACAAATTACAGTGACACTCAACAAGCATACATTTAAGAAAACAGACATTCTATTTAATACAATTAAGGTCTGAGGCAAAAATTCAATAGTTTTACATTAGCTCATTAAGTAAGTATCACTTGTGTCAGTAGAGAGAGATCCAAAATCAGCGAAATCTTGTCCCAGTTTCCATTTGATATAAGTTACAGTGCAAAAACCCACAGTAGACCAGCGTTCATATTATGACCGTGTCAAAAAGACAGCCGGCAGACACAATTGCCTATGAAAGTTTGAGTAATTGACATTCAATACGGAATCACGGCAGGAAACACTCCATCATTTTCCATTATAAGAGCTGACGGAAATAAAAATTGGGCCAACTCAGTTTAGCAACCGCAGTGACAGTGAATCTAACCGCCGCCTTTTTGCCTGGTTTCAGATTCCGCAGATCAGCTACGCATCCACCGCTCCAGAGCTGAGCGATGACCGCCGGTACGATTTCTTCTCTCGCGTGGTACCTCCCGACTCCTTCCAGGCGCAAGCTATGGTGGACATAGTGAAACTGATGGGGTGGAACTATGTGTCTACAGTGGCCTCGGAGGGAAGCTATGGCGAGAAAGGTGTCGAGGCCTTCATGCAGATTTCCAGAGAAGCGGGTGAGTCAGACAAAACAATAAACAAGAAGTCTTTGAAGATAAAGTTCTGAAAAACTCAAAGCAGTCTCTGCATAAGTAAACAGAAGTGTTGTTAAGACTTATTTTGGTTGTACTAATAACAACCTGTCAGTTTCGTCAGTGTTTACTGATTATATTTTTTTAAAAACAAACCTTGTTCACTGAGAAATGTTTGGATTGCTTTACTCATTCATCTCTACAATACAAAGTTGATTGCTCGAGACGTCTTCAAACCATCAATTCACAGTGTTTCCCCCAACAAGTAGCTCACCTCTCAAATAAATGAATATGTAAATAACACAATTGTCTGTTAATGGTGGGGATGTTGTGTCTCTGAGACACTTTTCACACAGATGTCTTGCAAAACAAAGTGTGATGTGCCCCAAGGAAAGAAGATTAATTCCAGATGTCTCCCTCATTAGTGAGTGAAGCCAATTACTGGAACTTGACTTGTACCTTTTAGGGCACAAATTAGACGGTAAGGTGTAACCTGACATGATGAGTAATTGGGGTTGCTTAATGGGGCCTATGGTTTGTCAACAAAATAACCTCATGATTGTTTCTTGCTCCTTAAGAAAAGTGTGAAGTCTTACAAGGACGCTCAATTTGTAAACAAACCATTCTCTTGCATTTTTTAATGAATCGGTTGAACTGGTCCACAAAATCAGTCTTTGCTCATGGCTGTTTGGCAGGATCTGTAATGAATTGAAACAGCCCAAACAGTTCTTCAGCTCTCAGAATCATTGATTAATTTCATAATGAGCTTGGTTACCTTAAAGACTCATCAAAGTGGTTCTTTGAAGTGGTTCTTTGAAACAATTCAACCGACTTTTTGAAATCAGTTGTATTAGCAAATGATAAATACACAGATTTGAACAAAATTGACCATATGCAATATATAATGTAAAATTGATAGTTTTATTGTGAACGATTCGTCAGCTTGAGTCGTTCAGCTTGATTCAGAATGTTTTGTCGGTTATTCATCTTTCAAGGACTTTCCTTTTTCGACTTCATCCTTATTTTTTAAATTCTCCCCTTCAGCTGCCTTGTTTCACCCTCTTTTCATGATCCAGTCAATTTCAGATGGAAAAAAAAATCCCACCATGTTTTTTATATATTTAATATTCTGTTTATACTGAAATACATTGCATTATAGAAGGAAAATACATGCCGTTTTTGACTTTAGGAAAGCACAACACAATCTCATAGCAATTTGTAACTATTTTACGTTTTGACAAATTGGCAGCTAATTTATACAATCTCATTTATTCATTTTCGTACAATATGCTTACACCTCACTGATGGTTCGGTATGGTGTGGACCTTCATGCTTACCTTTTTCTAAAAATGTAGATTCTTCAGGACCCTGCACATTACATACAGACATATGTTTATTGTTGCCATGAATAAAGAATTTGTTCCCTCTTCTGTTCCCTCATTTTATTAATTTGTTCCCTCATTTTAGTTAAATCCTGGTCACAAATCAAATACTGTTCCAACTTATTAATTTCTTCCCGTTTTATAAATCGTCGCCAGTTTATACTAATTTGTTCCCTCGTTTACATTTATTCGTGCAATTCATGTAATGTGGCCAAAATTTACTACAACAAGGGAACTAATTCTTAATAATTGGCCACAATTTAACTAAAACAAGGGAACAAATGAGTTAGTCATGAGAATTAATTTTATCTGTGGGCACTATATATATTTTCCTGCATGTCATGAGTGGGGCTCCATATAATTGACATTGTGCAAATTCATACAGAATCGCCACCTCAATAAATACTTTCATATTCCTGTGAGATTGCGTTAGAGGGGAGATTAAGCATGTTGTAATGTTTTGGCTAAATGTGTTGTGTAATTATTTTTAAAAAAGCACAGCATTTTGAGTGTGAAGTGCCTCAAGTGCTAGAGGGAAAGACTTCTTATGATATGTGCTAAGGCTTTCCAAGGAGACTTTGGCGCAGAGGTCAGTATGTTGGCAAAAACAACAGTGCTCAGAGCTGTTTGGCAGGGTGTTTCACTGTAGTTACTTTATGGCCACAAATTTAGGCGGATAATGAATGTTCTTTTACTGTACATTTACCGATAGGGACATTGAGCCTCATTCATGCAACACAACAGAAGAAACGATGTTATAACCTCAAATAAGAATTTTGAATTCAAAATCCAAGATGTCATATAGAAATGTGCGAGTAGCTATCTTTATGGTGTAGCAGCTCACATATGGATTCTCTTTGGATTCACAGAGGCTTTTCAGCACTCAGCGAATTCTGTTAATTGGGCTTACTGTCCAATTTAGCAGTGAGGTGGAATATATCTCTTCTGTCAGTGCGGTGGAGCTCAGATTAGCAACATTTCTCGCTTCATCACGAGTCTTTTATCACTTCTCCTTCTTGCGAGTATATTTGCAGACTTTATTTTGAAATTAAACCAAACGAAACACCTACGTCCACACCTACCTTCAGGTATTTGTCATCTTCTCTTCGCATGCCAGATTTGCCAACCACCCCGGCTTGTTCATTAATTTTTATTTATGAAGCGATTTACAGTCCACCCAGGATTTGAAGAGAGGAGACAGTTATTAATGAGCCTAATTTACGTATTTGATTATCCTGTATGAGTGGCAGTTCGCACTGTTTATCACTCTTATTGCTTTGGCGCACAAGTGGCACAGCGCTTATCCTGTGGGAGACGATGGAAATGCTTTTTCATATGGTTGAGAACCCAGCGCTGTGTGATGTGGCATGCCTTTGACTTCATTATCCTCAGCTACAGTATGTTTGTATGCATGTGCATAACCGCTGACATTAAGACTTTAACGTGCTACATTTAATTCAAATTAAACTTGCTCACTGAACTTCTGTCCACTAGAGGAGAAGATGCACCTGAGAGCATTTCCAAAAAGACGCATATTGAATGCCCTCGGGATGCTGTGTTGAGGGTTGCGGTGGTCTGTTTTTTTTTCATTAAATACATTAAGGAAACATTGCCGCAGTCTTCATGTAAGAAATGGACAGCTGTTTGAAAGACTAATCATGAATACAAATCAATGACGATTAATAAAATTAAACACCGCCCTTCTTCATTGTCGAATGTCATTTTAGTTTGAAAATGTCACATTATGGAGTTAAAATGGGTTGGGAATGCTTTTTCAAATTTTATTTATTTATTGCAGTTGCTAAGTTGCTCTGAGTTGTTGCTAGGGAGTTCTGGGTGGTTACTAAGGCAACGCTAGCTGCAAGGTGTTGTTATTAGATTATGTTGTTTTGAGTGGCAGTTAACACATTGCATAGTTGCTAAAAGTGTGTGCACACCAAATAGGAATAGAATATTCGCTTTGCGTTATCGCTCTATATTACTTGCGGGATGTTTTTGTGTCAGTCACTTGAAGAAAAGCATTGCATCGTGTAATGCTCTCTTCCATTTTCTGATACAACTGGACATGACAGTAAGCTCTTTGACAACGCGTCATGCGAATTTTCGGCTCGAGTTGAAATTTTTCAATTTTTCAACTTTTCAGCAAGATAGTTAAGATGTTCTGAGTGGTTGTTAGCATTTTGCTGTGCAGTTGCTAAGGTGTTCTGTGTGATCGACAGCATTATAGTATGTGGTTGCTAGGAAGTTCTGGGTGGTTGCTGAGGTAATGCTCGCTGCAGGGTGGTGATATTATAAGTTTGTTAAGGTGTTCTGAGTGGTTGTTAGGATGTTTCTGTGCAGTTGCTGGGATATTCTGAGCGGTTGTTAGCATTTTGCTATTGGGTTTTGGGTGTATGCTAAGGCATTGTTAATAACTTTAGGATTTTTTTTTTTTTATGTTGAAAGCTTATTACAGATTTTATGCAGATTCATTTTATAATTTTCCAGAATATTGTAATGCCATTACTATCATTTCACCTCTTGTATGAAATGTAGCAATTTATTATTAAAAAAAAGAGAGAGCACTTCTTAGTCTTTTGCGTTTTAAAATGTTCTTAGATTTGGAATAATGAGATTGTACCAATATTTTCACAATCATTTTTAGTTTTTTATAGTTTTTTCACAGCTGACTTGACTGATCACACATTTTCAAATTTTGCACATCATCAAGTACTTTACGTCGACTAGATTTTGTCCATAGATTTTGTGTGCATCCAATAAAATTCAGGACATCCCAAGGGCTAACCTGTCTTTAATACTGCAGAGAAGTGACTTCAAGTGTTGTCTGATCTCTCATCAAAATTTCAGCAGATCCTGCCGAGGATGTGATTTGGTTTAGAGTAGTTAGAGTGTTCAGATGGTCTTACCCAAATAAACACACTCATGCCTGAGATGAGGGCAGCCAAGGAGAAAACGGATTGATTCATATTAAATGAGAGTTTGTTTGTCAAACGGCTTTTTGTGGTTTGGATGTAATCAAGCTCTCGGAGATTGTAGAGGTGTAACAAGAACTCTTCTACTATAAATAAAAGTTTTATTTGTTGAGTTAAATCTCTTTGCAGCTCTTATTTCTTTCATCAGTTCCAGAAACATTTTTTTTTTTTTTTAAGATTAAAACAGGACAACTCAAAACTCAACACTATGATGTTAGTGTGTTGTACTTTTGAGTGGTTGATGTTGTTTTAATATGCAGTTGCTAGGGTGTTCCAGGTTGTTGCTATGCCATTACTAGGTGCAGGCCGTTGCTTGTTGCTATGGTGTTCTAAAATGTTTTGGCTGCATTGCAGTGAAGTTGCTAAGGTGTTCTGAGGGGTTCTACTAGGGGGTTCTAGGTGATTGCTAAGGTTGATAAAGTGTTCTGAGTGGTTGTTAGGTTGTTGGTATGTAGCTGTTAAGGTGCTGTGAGTGTTTGTTAACATGTTGCCGCTTTAAGTTATTGTTAATACATTATTGTACAGTTTATATGATGTTCTGAGGGGTTGCTAAGGTGTTGCTTGCTGTAGGGTGTTGCTTTAATGTTGTCAAGGTGTTCTGGATGGTTGTTAGCATTTTGCTATGTGGTTGCTATGAGGATCTGGTTGCTTCCTAAGGCAATGTTAGCTGCAAAGTGTTGCTTTGAGGTTGCTAGGACATTCTGAGTAATTATTAGGATGTGCAGTTGCTAAGTTTCTGTGAGTGGTTGTTAAGATGTTGCTGTTCTCAGTGTTTGCTAACACATTACTGTGCGGTTTCTAAGATGCTCTGAGTTGTTGCTAGGGAGTTATGGGTGGTTGCTATGACAATGCATGATGCAGGTGTTGCTATGAGGTTGCTACGGTGTTCTGAGTGGTTGTTATGGTGTTGCTGTGCATTTGCTAAGGGACAATACGTGGTTGTTAGGATGTTGCTACTCTGGGTGGTTGTTAAAACATTACTGTGCAGTTTCTAAGATATTCTGAGTGGTTGCTAGGGTATTTCTAGCTGTAGGGTGTTGCTTTATGGCTGTTAAGAAGTTCAGAGTGGTTGTTAGTAAGTTGCTATGTTGTTGCTACAGGTTCTGGGTGGTTTCTAAGGCATTGCTAACTGTAAGGTGTTGCTATGAGGTTGTGTTCTGAGTTGTTAGGATGTTGCTGTGCAGTAGCTAAGGTACCATGAGTGGTTGTTAGGATGTTGCTGCTCTCAGTGGTTGTTAACATATTACTGTGCAATTTCTATGATATTCTGAGTGGTTGCTAAGGCATTGCTTGCTGCAGGGTGTTGTGTTCTGAGTGGTTTTTAGGATGTTGCTGTTCAATTTCTAAGATGTAATGGGGTTTTTTTCTAAGTGATTGTCAGTATGTTGCTATAAAGTTGCTAAGATGTTTTCAGTGGTTGTTAATATTTTACTATGTGGTTGCTTGGGAGTTCTGGGTGGTTGCTAAGATTGCTAGCTGCAAGGGTGTTTCAGTGAGGTTGCTAAGATGTTCTGAGTGGTTGTCAACAATTTGCTATGAGGTTGCTAAAGAGTTTTGGGTGGTTTCTAAGCCATTTTATCATTTTAGGAAGTGCTAGTTGTACTGAACGGTTTTTAGGATGTTGCTGTACAGTTGATGAGGTATTTTGACTTTTTTTAAAAAACATTTTGTAATGTGGCTGCTGGGGTGTTCTGGGTGGTTGCTAGCTGCAGGGTGTTGCTATGAGGTTACTAAGGTGTTCTGAGTAGTTATTATCATGTTGCTATGTGGCTTCTAGGGTATTCTGTGTGGTTGTTAGCATTTCGCTATTGGGTTTTGGGTGTATGCTAAGGCATTGTTAATAACTTTAGGAATTTTTTTTTTTTTATGTTGAAAGCTTATTACAGATTTTATGCAGATTCATTTTATAATTTTCCAGAATATTGTAATGACATTACTATCATTTCACCTCTTGTATGAAATGTATCAATTTATTATTAAAAAAAAGAGAGAGCACTTCTTAGTCTTTTAATCCGAAGCGACTTACATTTACATTAGCAGTTTATCAGTTGATGCATTCCTTGTGAGTCAAACCCATTATCTTGGCGTTGCTATCACCATGCTATTCTGTTTGAGCTACAGGAGCAAGTCTCCCACGCAAAGATACTGCATATGGAGTGCGTTCCAAATCTGCCACCTTACTAGGCAGCTGCCTATGTAGGCAGTGAAGCAGCTTTCTATGTTTTTGAACAGAGTAATTATCTCTGGCTGTATCAGTGTAAATATGCCATCCAGGAAGCGCAGCATCTCATTTGGCAAGACCGCTGTCACATAATGACTACAATAGTGAAAGTGTTGACTGAAATTGAGACTGTGGACTAAACATTAATGAGGTGGGTGTACATTTAAGTGTTGGTGCTACACTGTCACTTCTGGTAGCATGAATTGTGGTATCATATTCTTTTATATGCGAATTAAACATCTGCGGGGTCATTTGTAATGTTACGAGCGGCATAAAATGATCCAAGATCATTACAAGAATAGCAGTGCATTCATTATTGGGTTTATTTCAGACCAAATATATCTGAATGCAAACTACTTAATGTTGTTTACACCTCTGCAAGGCCCAGATGATAAAATGAACCATACCTTCTCCCTGAAATTCATCGTTATACCAAACCACTGTCAACGTAGGCAGCTCTGACATGTTTTCTATCCCTGAATTGCATTGGAGTAAGATTTTGTGGATCTCAGATGTCAGAAAAAAATCGTAGTTTCTTAACATTTTCTTCTCTGCAGCCGCAAAGTCTAGGAGAACCTTAACATCCGATGATAAATGCTTTTGGCCTCTAGCTCTTTGAATCTTAATTGTTGCTAAATGACAAGTTTTATTCTTTGCCCCCATATATGTCTTCATGAAATGTGATCGATATTTGTTGATATCTGGCTTAATAATTAACTTGGGAACTCATTAGTGTGGGTGTCACTATCCTGGATTACATTTAAGAGATGGACTAAGTGGACCAAGATTGAAAAAGTTCCCTGCTTGGAATGAATCAGTTCAACAATTAGTGTCACTCCCAGTGGAAGTGGTCGTCACTTTAATTTCACAGTTGTCTTGCCTTAAATTCTCCCTGGAAAGTGGTAGGTTCGGTTCCTCTCAATCTCCCACGAACCACCGAGAGTTGCAAACTAGGACATGAAAGTGCACTGCTGTGAATTAGACCCTGGAAAGACCTCGCTGTTCCTCAGTGCATCTGTAGACAGTTGCCCTTCGTTTCTGGGTTGTAATCGCTTGGTTGATTTGAGGCTTAAGTCTCATAATAGCACTGGATCAAAGGCAGATGGCTATTAGCTAGTCAGTCACATAGACTCGACTTGGGCTCAGGTAACAATTTAGTGCCCTGTGGAGTCTTGAGTTGAATGGGGAAAGCTGTTATTAAGATGTCTCTCCCCCTGTTCTTCTCAGGCAGTGAACACAGCGCCAACATATCAACGAGAGCTTTTCACACAGCGAAGCCTTTCGCCAATACATTATTCATCCCCCTCCCAGGACTCTACCCTTCTCCATCAGCACCAGTGGCCCACAAATTGTACAAGCAGGGAGTTCTGTGCCACTATGCCCTATATTGTGAGCCAGTGCATTGGAAGCTGAAATGCCTGAAAAAGAGAAAAGGATCCACTGGGAACAAACTGATTTTTTTTCCCATTCCATCTTTGAAAAAGACAGCAGAGGCTCAAATAGTGATGGACTAATGAGGTGTGACTCGACCTTTGCCAAAATTGTAAAAGGAGCTCCACCCTGATCAATAGGTGTTTGGTTAAGGGCTTGTTTGATGGCTGTAAACTGAACAGTTGATTAATGATTAACATTGCATTGCATGGGTGCACAATGCAATTGACCTATAGACAAGACGCAGGTCAGAGTTTGTGCAGCGAGTGTGTGAATTTTTTTATTTTTTTTCCCCCACCACTTGTAGCTTGTAAATTACCATCCCTCTGCTCTGCCACGGTAGAAAGCCATCACTGTAGGGGTTGGCAATATGAGCAAATTTTTATATCATGGTATGAGTCATTTTATATCACGATAATGAGATCTATGTATCAAAATGTTTGGTGCAGAACATCTGCAGTTCCGTTCCAAAACCTACTAAGCTATTTACGTAGGCAACATGTTAGGATGCAAAAAAGTAGGCAGCATGATTAGCTGCCCTAAGATACTCAAAGGTAGATTGGCATGTGTGTTGTGTAAAAGGAAATCATATTATGAGAAAATGAGTGAAAAGAATTACGTGCAGTAGTCAGCCTCTGGAAATAAAAATCCATAATTTCTCCATAGGGAAATTTATTTTTTTAAAGATAACTTTGAAGGCAGACCTACTGTGGGCTATGATGTTGTTAACTGATTGCATATGCTTATGTTGAAGCCATCAGCCAACATTATTCCAAGTTTTTAACAATCATGTTTAACAGTGGAGTTCCTGGTGAAAAACTACATTACCCATGATTCTGCTAATAAATCTCCACCAATCAGAGAGTAGCAGTTACCTTTACTCTCAAACTGCTTAAATATTTATATACATGCATATTTTGCAATAAAAGTAGAATATATGGTATGCCTCATAGCCAACTGGTTTGGTTCTGGAACCAAGGACACCGAAAAAGGTGGATAGGCACTAGCTGCATTTCCATTACAGATTTGCGTGAAACTTTTGCAATATTTTATAAAGGTTGATAAAAATACTATTGCAAAATGTCGCCGTTTCCATTACCCGATTTTATGCGACTAAAACAGAAATTTTTCCTCTCGTGATAAGTCATGGCGAAGGATGTTGGGAGGTTTACATGTATTGCAGCCAGCGCACTAGCCATTATTTTTAATCGAAAGAGATGTAGGAATGTAACTTTAGTGAAATTGCGTGGAGAGCTGCTTTTGGGAGATTTCTGAAACGTTCTGAAACAATGTTTCCATTGGGCGTATTTTCAGTTTGTGCAATTTGAAGGGTAATGGAAACACAGCTACTGTTGCACTCTATTCATCACATCTGTAGCTTAGCAACATGCTAACACAAAACTCTACTGAAATGTATGAGTCGACTCACCTATTCAGTTTGGACGAAGAGAGCTGTTTGTATGATGCATAAAGTTTCTGCTCATGAAAAACATTCCAAATTGGTCACTTGTTTGGTTCCAGGTCAGTTAAGATGCAGTTGCCTGTGTACTAGGTTTTGAAACTGAGCAGGTGATTAACCTACTGCTAATGCTAGCATAGCAAAATGTTTTTGTCACTTAAACTGCTGTTCGATGCACCTCGCAAAAAGTGATTAGGGTGGAACACGTGGGGTTATACTCCTCATTTATCCCATGAATTGTCAATGTGTTAATCATCAACTCACGACTTCATTAGGAAACATACAGTAGTTTGTTCACGATAAATCTTCAAGACAGCTTAACGGCTCCAATCCACTTCCAGCCCTTTGAACACAAAACTACAAGCCGCGCATCGGAAACAAGCCACCCGGCATGGGTTTAAAGAGGCGTAACTCATTTTACTCGGGTGCTTTTCATTGAAGTTGCAAATGTATTCAGGAACGCTGCACAGCATACTGGAATACCTGCGGCCTAGGGAAGTGCTTTAAACGGCAGGTTACACAGTACAGCCCAGGCTGATCTCCACGACTTTAAAAGCCAGATACACTGCTGGAACAGAGAAACCGCAAATCCTACATTAACACCACAAGCTGAGGCCCAAAGACAAGCTTCAGTCTCACTGGCTCCCTCAAACAGAATTTTTAAAACATGAGCAATGCGCCATGGGAGTTTTCCCAGTAGCCAGTTGCCTTTTTTCCCTCCACAGTCTGCTTTTAAGCCACATATTCATTAATCTGCAGTCGATATGAGAAGATGAGAGTTAAATTATAAGTGGTTTATATCTTCTTCTTGTACACAGACCATTTGGTGTCAAGAACCAGCCTTTTGAAACCCAATGTGAGCCTAATCTCTTGTATTTTCATACAATGCCTGATGACTTAAAACTTTTTTTTTTTTTTGCATCCACGACGAAAGAGTGTTGGTGTTACAAAAGTTGTTATTTAGCATTCAGTGTTGAAAATCATTTTGACCAAAGTCTTTTCCATTCTAAAATCCTCTGTCTGCTTTCTGGCTTGGGAAAACCAAGTAATTTAGCTCAATTTGAAGCTTTTTTTACTGAAAGCATGTTGTTTCAGATGAGTATTAATAGCGTTGTAGAGCAATGGCGCAGTCCAAAACAGATTAGCTCTGAATAATTCAGAAGCAGCTAAAGAGACCACATTTCTTTTAAGCATTCTATGCTAGCGTACAAGACAACAGTCCCGTGAGATCAAGCCTTCCCCAAGTTTAGCGAGTCGAGATGTTGTGCGCAATGTTAATGCAACATTTTATTTTAGAAAAAAAATAAATGGTTGTTCTTGTTTTTCAAATTTGAATGGTTTAAAACATGCAAAGCTGTTTGTTCCATCACTAATGCATTATCGTTGGTGCATGTGTGTTTTTTTTCTTGATTGTGAAATTAAAAAAACATGTCAGCAAATGAAACGCTCTTTGCACTGCACTGATGCTCATCGACAGTTCATACAAAATTGATGGATTGATTTCACTGGGGATTTGTGTAAACAGCGTGCAAATACCATGTAGTGCATACAGTATGCAAACAATTATACCGCTTTTCAGAACACAGTATATGCTTAATAAAAATAAAGAACACACTTCTATAATGTGATATAGTCAAACAAGTGTAGCAGATGTAGGGTGGAACATGAATGTATTCATCAGTAATTTATTGGATTATTAAAGGGATAGTTCACTCAAAACTAAAAATTGTGAGTAAATATGGCATTTTTTTAGATAAATTATTCATACAAAGACAAATCGGGGCTTTAGAGTGTGAGCATTTTATTTGCATATATTTATTTGAATATTTTAGGCCTATATTTGCATAAGTATTTAATAATGTACAGTTTGAAGCAGAAATATTTAAAAATGTCATTTTTGTATTGCAATAAATGAAACAATTTTGCTTGTAAATGTCTACTTTAGTAATTTTATTAGGGAAAAACACATTATTTGATTTATGTTTGTTTTGTCCCTACAGTTATTAAAGGGGTCATATGATGCAATTTCAAGTTTTCCTTTCTCTTTGGAGTGTTACAAGCTGATTGTGCATAGATAAGATCCCTGAAGTTGCAAAGACTAAAGTCTGAAGTCCTCTAAAACGGCTCGTTCAAACACTCCCCCACATCTTGACGTCAAGATGTGGAAATATTTGCATAATGCAGCCCAAATGTTCACGCAAAGAAAGAAGGTGTGGTTTCAGTAACCGCAGTAGTGTTGAAGCAGCCATGACAGGGAGACGCTGTGTGTTTCTAGGTGAAAGCAAAAGCACTTTATTTGGCCTTCTGAAAGTAGATGCATTTAGGAATCATTAAGATCACTTATAACAGAACAGCAATGCATTTTATGGACGACCGTTTCGTGAACCTAGGAGAGGAGGTAATTCTGACTTTGCTATGACAATCTGGCGCTTCTGAATCAGCGACTGTATGTTTTATTATTAGTTTAAGTATTTGCTATTGACTGTTTAAATGCGGAATTTTGTGCGTCGTGTGTGTGTGTGTGTGTGAGAGAGAGAGAGAGAGAGAGAGAGAGAGTCACAGTGCAGCATCGTTTGTGTGTGTGTGTGTGTGTGTGTGTGTGTGCTCGCGTGTGTGAGAGAGGGAGAAACAGTTACACAATCGCGGCTTGTGTGCAAACACATACGAGCTTCATCACTATGTCTGCCAAGCGACTCTGTTCCCCTCTGGGGCTGGAACTGATGCTAAAACTAAGGACATTATTTACTGTCTTTCTTTACTATAATTTTGAAAGCTGAAGCGCACAATTATGGAAAGGGGCGTTACATTTTTGATGAGGCTTGTGGTGTTCGGCCAATCACAATGCACTGTGCCAGTTGGCCAATCAGAGCAGACTGCACTTGTCGGAAGGAGGGACTTTGTAGAAAACAAAGCGTTTGAGAGAGGCGGGGCATAGAGGACTTACAGTAATGTACAGTATTTGGAAAATAATGTGTTTTTTGAACAATAAAACATGTCAACATATTCTGTTACACCAAATACACAAAATAATGATCTTTAAAAAAAAAGCATCATATGATCCCTTTAATACTTAAGAGCATTAAAAAAATAGTGTAGGATCACATGCTCCTTGGGAAAAAAGCAAGCACCAAGCCCTGACAGAACATTAGCATTAAGAAATTAAGTAACATTCATGTAAAAATTAAGTAAAAAATCATGTAATTTTAAATTCATGCTCAAATGCATTCTTGACTCCATTGTAACTGTCTTCATAGTTGCAAAATGATGAAAGTATTGATATATGGTTGATCTGAATATGTATAAATTGACCCTCTGTCCACGCTACGACATCAACAGCCAATCATTTCAATTTATGGATGCGATCCAACAGGAAACCAGCCCCCTCCATCCATTAGAGAGCAGTTCTCACTTTTCTCTCAGTCCATTACTGGGTAATGGATGGCCGAAGTGCCCCTCTTACTTGGAATGCTCTTGTCTCTAAACTTTCACTTCATCAAGCGATGTGGATTCCTCAGTTGGATTCCCTCCGAACAGACCTGTAAAAGAGGCTGTAAAATAGATTAGCCTGTCAGACGTTCTTATGGACAGATCTATGAGCTCTTAATGGCACTGATGTCAGGGTGCATGCTGGGAGACGGGAAGGAACAGTGCCTTTCAAGGCGATATTTATCGCTCTAGAGCCGTAATTGTAATGGCATATTAAAAGTAACAAAAGTGCTGCTAAAGTGCTAGGCTGAAAGTGTTGTGCATTGCAAAAACGCTTTCTCTTAATCAGTATTTTCCCATTACAAAATATCTAAACAGTCTTAAAACAAGATTAAATGTAGTTTTGTTCAAATCCACTGCGCTGTTAATTGCTGACATAAACTTAATTCAAAATACATTCTTTGAAAACAAGATGCATTTACTTGAAACCTAAAACCGTATAAGATGTTTAATACTGTGGAAAAAAAAAATGCTGATTAACAAGATTTTTGCAATGTTTAGTTTTATGTTTGCTCTAACAAAAGGCACTTTTCATGCGTGGATTGGTAGAGGTTTAATTTTTTGCAATTTTCAAGCAGTGGTATCAACAATGGAATATATATTTGCTATTATTAGTTCTTAGCAGTCTAGTAGATTTTTTTTTTTTCATTGTGAAGTGTTCATTGCTGCTTCTCACGTATGGGATTTGACCTTTCCAGCTCTCCCGGAGTCCCTCGAGCTGTGTGGGTAGTCAGAGATTTTGTGCCCTAACAAATGGAAATATGGCCGGTGGAATAATAATTCGAAGCGCTCGAGGGTGGGTGAGCTGCTTGAAAGACCGCTTGAGGTCTTGCCTCACAAAGGCAAGATTAAGCAGGCGCTAAGAACATATGTCCAGCTTATGCTTTGCCGAGGTTTGTTTTGTTCAGGCAAGCCTTTGGTTTAGCAGGAACGGGGTGTTTGGATGTTTATCGACATTGCTTTTGGTTAAAACTTGGAACAAAAAATGTCACATGTAGCACTTTGTGGTCAACATGACATTAAAATTAAGCCTATTTACTTTAATACAGGTTCATGTTATTGTAAACGGTTCATTGGTGCAGGTTTTTCCACTTACTCTATCTCTAGAACCCTTCCTTTCAATCAAATGCCCAACTTTTTACATTACAACCAAGTCCTGATGGACAAATCAGGGCCCACCATAGCCATTTTCCCTTAAAATCCTATGCTATTTGGAAATATGTCACTTTTGGGAAGTGAATTGGTTTGCAAAATGCCATTTCATGTTGTAGAAACATTTCCCCTGTTGTTTTGAGACCTTATTCCAGACTGACATGAATTTTATATGCAGTATATCAGTATGGTTTTTTTGCTTGGATTGCAAGAAAAATGTCACCAAACCGCTCTATGGGAGAAGACGAAAGGTCAGAAGTTTGACCCACAGCTGTCTTTTGGTTTGGTGCTGACGGGATGGTTGGGAACCGCGTGTGTCAGATGTGCTGATGGCCTTTTCTTCATACGTTCAGTTGATGATGGATAAGATTTCGAAGAAGCTTCATGGCAGCTGTCAGCGGTTGCGAAGTTACTGACAGTTTCTATATTTCCAGCTTTGGTTTCTGCAGAAATGCCTGGTACAGCGGGCCAGGGGTCCTCAAAGATTGAAATAGTGAAGACTTTTTTTTTTTCGGTGTTACAGTTGTAATAAAAAAATTAATAAAAATGGTGCTAGAGGTATTTTAAACTTTGATGATTTTTTTTTATACAAAGCTACCCTTGTGAAAAAGAAACACACATAACTTTGGTGAATGTGCACTTGTAGTGTACTTTGAACCTAAAACGTGTATAAAAATGTATTTCAGATAATGTAATATTAATTAAATATAGAAATATAGAAATAAAATTATTCTATTCTTTTTAGGAGTGACTCAACACTTTTAAACCTTTTTAAAAGTGCAATTTGTAATATAGTCAAATTAAATGTATTTCTTTACAGTACAATTTAAATTGTTGATTTAATAATATTTTTTCATAGTTTAATGAAGTACACTTTTTTGATGTTGACTAACATACTAAAGCACATGTAAAGCATTTGATTATATTATTTGAGTATTAGTAATTATGAAATTACATGTAAAGATTAACTTTAAGTCCTATTTAAGTGGGTCAAAAAGCACAAAATTTCAGCTAATTCCATTAAAAAAAAATGTTCAACTGTAATACATTTCCATTTAATTGCAATTAACATTCAATGTGTGTTTAAAAATCTTAAATATGTTTTTAAATATTTACTTTTCAGCTATTTATATTTAAAATAAATATTTACATTAATTCCTAAATAATTTTGAACTCATACATTTTCATTTAATTCTGTATATAGTGTATTATTTATGTAATAAGCACTTTTTCACAAAGGTGTGTGGGTGTATAATCATTTTAAAAAAGAAAAGTGTAGGAAACCCATTTTAAACCGTGTCATCTGGTCTCATGAATATTAATTAAGTGATATAACATACACCCATCTCATCTGCTGCAAGGCAAGAAGGTGGGCGCTAGCCGGAGTAGGATTAGCCCTTACCTTTTTGGCCATTCATTTCACTGCTGATGCAACCGGTTGGCAGAGCCTTCTGCTTGCTCTTAAATTCACTGCTTATTTTGCAGCACAGTTGAGCAAAACAGAACTTAGCCTCTAAATCTTCTGCATCACAGTTCCGGTTATGGATACCCTTTCCCAAATTCCCACAATCTTCCTTTGTTGGTTGTGTGTTTTTGTCATCTGCATTTTTGACATGAGGGGCATTTCAATTATAGATCCTGTGTGAACAGGCAGTTGCATCACTCCGGAGGAGAAACACCTATCGTCTATAGCATTAAAAATTGAAAGAGAAGGCAAAAGTTGGGGAGCGAATGCAGCGTAAACAAAGTAAATAAGCCACCGAGCTCCTGAGGGAGCAAACCTGTGAGGTAGGTTCAAAGGGGGGTTCCTTCTCAACTTAAAAGCCATGTTTCTACTCAACTTCAAAGCTGTGCTTTGTCCCGGTGAAAGCTGTGTTTAGTCTACGCCTTTTTGTTTTATTGTGCTGAAGCAACAAGAGTGACAAAACACAAAATAAAACATTAAGCAGATCAATCCAGAGAGACCCAAACGCAGTCACTCATGCTTTTGAAAAGCACTGAGCCATGTCAGATAGCTTAACACAGATGTCTGAAAACATGCACGGGAAGGTTTTTTGCACAAATTTCAAAGAGATTGCCAAATGAAACGTAATTGGGTAATTTAAATGGGACGGGGCGGAGCACGCATTGCAGAAAAAATGTCACTGGGCTGAAAATGAATGCGATATCAGTGATTCATACTGAGATTTGGAGCATGAAATTGAAGGTGCGTATATGCTGTGTAGCAATTTGATTTAAGAACAGGATCTGTAATCTTGTATCAATAAAAGTAACATACATAATTAATGGTGCTTGCTGTAACTCCATTAAGTTACTGATCTTTTATGAGTTATTACAACATCTCATCAGACCAGACTGAAGTTACTGTGTTGTATGGACATGAATGATTCCTCAAAACAAGTGGCTTGTTATGGAAAGGTATTTATAGTAAACATGCTAAATGGACATGTTTGACCGTTGCACTCGCATCTCATGTCTTTTGTATCTTCTTGCACATGACAAGATGTTCAAAAACATGGCGCTCATATTAAAATAAATTTAATAAAAAAACAATAAATAAATACATTTATTTAAAAAAAAAACGCACATTTTGAGACCTTTAATTGGCTCAAAAGAATGCATTTCACAAAAAAAAAACAAAAAACAAAACAATTTATGAATAAACCATTCATTCCCATGCCAAATGTAGGAAATTGGTGCAAAAAACCATTCATTCATTCATTCATTCATCTGCACATGTTAGAAATTATATTTGCATCCTGGTGCTATCCACACTGTAAATAAATACAAATAAGATTACTGGAGTAGGTTTTACAAGAAAATACTATTTCAGTCTTTTTTTACTTCAAAATTGAACAATGTTTCACAATTCTTTTTTATTGATTTTTCATTTCAACAATAACAACAAAAACAACAGAAGAGAACAAAGAGTAACCAAACAAACTACTTACCGTTTCTTATTATTATTTATGTAATTTTCTAGAACTTCCTGATTAAAAATAGTTTTCCTTAATCCTAGACCAGTTTTTCCCCCCTTTCTCTCAGTGCAGCATTTTCTATGCAACATATCTGTATTAAAATTTGCATAAAAATGCGCTGTAGAAAACTGGATGTGGGTTAATAAGCAAAGAAAATTATAAATATAGATTGTTATCATTTATGCCTAAAGAAACTAGTCATTACAGAATAAATAAAGTAACGTTATTTGAACATATGTATCATTTTCCTTTTCAACGCTACACTGTCTTGTTGATTGTTCAGAATGAAACTGGAAATTATCAGGATTGGATGTATTTTCTGAAGAATGTTCTCGTTTTTTTGTGATCGTCCCAGGAAGCCAATGACCCCAGATTGTGACGTGTGTTGTTCTCTAGACTGGTGGTATTGTTAAGACTGATTTACAGCAGCAGCCGGCCAACCTTGGAGATGGTGTCTGAGTCACAGGTCCTGAGGAGGGAGCAGGGAAAAAAAAAAAAAAAAAAAAACTGGAGCGCTTCCAGTAGCTCAGCGTCAGGGGAGAATGGCACGAAAGGGGAAGGATGCAGAGGTGAATGTCAGATGCTGCTCAGTGCCAGGATGTGCTGGGAATGTTGCCCTTGATGGGAGATGGTGAAAAGATCACTGCAAAAAATCATTTTCTAATCAGCATTTTTGTCTTGTTTCCCAGTAAAATATCGAAACCCCTTTAAACCGGTAAATCTGCTCAAAAATAAGATTTGTTTTTAGAGAACATCTTGAATAAGCAATTCTGTAAGTAAAATCAAGTAAAAAAGTTTATTTTTCTTGCACTACACATTTATTTATTTATTTATTTATTTATTTTTGCATAACCTATAAAAATGATTTATCCCGATATTTGCCAGTGAGACATGAGAAAAAAAAAAGTGTATATATATATATATATATATATATATTTTCTAACGGGCTTAATATTTTATGCAATTATGCAATTAAAAATTACATTATGGCATTACTGTGATTTTAATCATGTAATTGAGGTAAAATTCCCCTTAACTGTGGAAAACTCACTATAACGCAAGACTGTCCAAGGATTTTTATATACATTCTTCGTAATTTTATACAATTTATTTTATTTTCGTTTTTTTTTTCTTCTAGCTTCTCCCCCAGTAAATGGCACATTTTAAGAAACACTCTTAAAAATAATAATTATTGGCCTTATGACCTTGTCATTTATGAAACTTTTCCATTACACAAATGGTTCCTTTGTTGTGAAAAAAGTTGTTAAGACCATTATAAAGTTTGTTAAAGGTTCTTTAGAGAATCAAATTGATTCATATCTAAAAGATTTTCCCCTTTTGAAGAACCATTTTTGGTTTCCCAAAGAACCTTTCAGTGAACGGTTCTTAAAAGAACCATTTTGGAGAATATTTTAATAATCTAAAGCACCTTTTTCAACTATATAGAACCTTTTATGGAATGAAAAGATTCCATGGATGCTCTTCATGGAATTCTTGACCTTTATTTTTTAAGATTGTCACTTAAGATTGATAGCGTATCAAGTTAAAAATAGCTGAACTTTCCAAAACGCAAGAAAGCATTGTGTGTGTATGATCCTTGTGAGCGAATGCTCACTTTATTACTAGCCAGATATAATTCACTGTCAGCTAGCAGCAATATGAAAATTGAATTAAATCCATATTTCATGATTAGTACTTTTGCACATCCATATTATCTTGCTTAAAGCAAGTAACACCAGTTGGGAGGAGTGGATGGATCTCTCCATTTTTGGTCAGTTTTGTCACTCTGTAAGTTTGAAAATTACTTACTTTCCCCAAATTGGCAGCAAATTGGCCTACAATCTATTTAGGCTTAGAAAGCCAAGGCCTGTACACTGTCAGAGATAAATTACAAGAAATGACATATGTCAGCAGACCAAAAAAAAAGGTTCAAAATGATGAGAACCTTCAAAACAAATGCCCGTTCGAGGTAGCGAGGGTCATGTTGAGACTGATTAGTAGTTACAATCTTACCGCGACTGAGCCGGAGGGGTTCAGAAACCAACCTCAAACTGATCGAAGCAGTGCACAGTTGGAGAATGACACAAATCACTGCCTACGTCAGTTCATCTTGTCTTCAGACTTGCAATCCGGAACGTCGTCCAACCCCTTCCCCGTCACTCAGAGCTCAAATAACAAACATGTCAGTCGAAAGGGCACAAACGGCGTAACCTGGCATGACAGAATAATAACTAGAGCACAGTCGGCTTACATCTGCGCCAACAAAGCACTTCCTTCCTTATGGCTCTGTTTTTGATCTTCTATACACGAGGCTGCGTTGACACTGGTAATTAGTCGATGAAATTCATTTAGGTAAAAAATCATAAGTGGCATGAAACATGCAAGCATGATTGCTGTTATATCCGCCGATGTCTCTCCACACTCTTAAAATTTTTGCAGTAATGCCATAGAAGAACCATTTTGGGTTCCCCAAAGAACCTTTCAGTGAACAGTTCTTAAAAGAAACTTTTTTTTTTCTTAGTATGTCTCCATTTTTAGAATCTAATGTACTTTTTTCCTCTATAAAGAACCTTTTGTGGAATGAAAAGGTTCCACACTCTCAAAAACAAAGATTCTTTGTTTGTATCGATGGTTCCATTAAGAACCTTTAATGATTCTATAGAATAACCTTTAGTGATGCTATAGAAAAACCAGTTTTGGTTTCCAAAAAAATCTTTCAGTGAACAACAAACCATTTTTTCCTCAGTGTAAAGAATATTTCATTAATCTAAATAACATTTTTGGCTATAAAGACTCTTTGTTGAAAGTAAAGTTTCCATGGATGTTAAAGTATTAGTTCACTTCCAGAATGAAAATTTCCTGATCATTTGCTCACCCCTATGTCATCCAAGATGTTCATGTCTTTCTTTCTTCAGTCGAAAAAAAAAAAAAAAAATGTTTTTGTGGAAAATATTCCAGAATATTTCTCCATATAGTGAACTTCAATGGCGGCCAATGAGTTGAAGGTCCAAATTGCAGTTTCAATGCAGCTTCAAAGGACTCTACACAATACCAGCTGAGGAATAAGGCTCTTATCTAGATCTAGAAATGATCAGTAATTTTCAATAAAAATGTATATACTTTTTAACAACAAATAATCATCTTGCACTAGTTCGACTTCACACATTATGTAGTCACGTTGGAAATGTCACGCACGACGTAGGTGGAAAGCGGTATGTTTACAAAGCGATTGGGTGGGCTCCCATTGAAGTCCACTGTATGGAGAAAAATCCTGGAATATTTTCATATAAAATCTCAGTTTTTTTTTTTTACCTTCGTGATTGCCTCAACAGCGTGTGGCGCTTTGTTTTGAAACTCACAGCAAAAACACACTTAAAGGGATTAAGCATATTGTGCTTTCGGTTTTAGTCCGTTTGACAGATACTGTGCCAAAGCATAATGGACCAAAACACAAATTTTTGTTGAAAAAATCGTTTCATATCGTCATATGACCTTGATAATATCAAGACAGTTTTGCTATCGCGATATCATGATATTGATAATATTGTTACATCCCTAGTAGCAAGACATTGAAATATCAGAAGGCACATTTTGAGAATGAGAAATAAATTGAAAGCTTTAGAAACCGTAGAGGACAGTCGAGAGAGGTTTGTGGCATTTAACAACAGTGAGAACTGCCAATAAAAAGAGCTGCATTTATGCCTGAGGAGAATGTGAGAGTGTCCTAAAATGACTAAGAAACCTTCCTTGCGAGACAAAAACAATGTGAAGTGGACATATGATATAAACATGCTTTTATTGAAGGATTGCAGCAGCAGCAAAGTGAGCCTTGTTGATTCGCTGACAGAAAGCTTGCTCACGGATGGGATCCAGGGAGATTTTACAACTGTCACCGGAGGATTTTCAGGGATGCAGGTGAAATATTAATGTGCGTTTCCCTCGCTATCTGCTGAACAAACAGTGGCTCTCTGAGGGATGCTTTATCAGAGAGCCAAATCCAAAATACTGATTAGAATAGGTTTGGATCTAAATGGTTGGTTTTTATATGACTTCCAATTGGTAATCTTCAGAAACACTTATTATGTGACAATTTTAAAATACACCATCAACTTAGTATCAAAGTACCAGTACTTTTGACTTCCCTAATAAAAACAGGCTCTAGTAATTGACATTTTTGTCAGGTGAGATTCCCAGAAGCAAGACTTTTGATTATTTTTCCACAGGCTTAAGATGCGAGACAGTAAGAACGCAATTCAAGATAAAGGTTTCTTGCAGTGACATGCCTGCCATTCAAATGAGCGAGCTTTTGAGATTTTGACAAACTTGGGTGACGGGGTGTGCGATTGTATTATCAGTCATTCCTAGAGGCAAAATTAGCTCATGTTTTGTCAAACAAATATGCATTTATGTTACAGTTCATTGTCTGTTCTGACTCCAAGTTGAATTGCTGCGATATTATTGGGTGGTTTCTCATGGGGAATGTAGAAAATGTCATGGATGCTGGAAATCGGAATGATATACAAAGCTTTTACACCATAAAGACATCCATCCATTTGCCAGCAACATAAAAACAGGCTAAATCAAATTTGTGTGTGCAAATTAGACATTTCCTCATCATTTTTTCAGTGGTCTCCTCTAGACTGTTAATCTTTCCAAGTAACACAAAGACGCTTCTGAATAACGAGTAAAGAGCATCGCTTGCATTGCTACTCATTCGCTTGACGTTGAAATCTGCTCAATTTTGTTGCATTGCCAAAAGCCATGATAATTTGTAACGCCAGGAATCGCAGACTCTTGTTTAAGTTGAATGACTTCTGTTTATTTATTTGCATGTTCTTTCTGTATTCATTTAGCTCCCACAAACTAGGTAATGGCACCAACAACAACATAAAAGTATATTAATCAGTACATTGGGACTGTACTGATAATATTCAATTCATTGTCTGTTTTCCTTAAATAATAGCATGAGTTTAATTGTGAAAAATATTGCCAACAATTGTAAAATAGGCAAATCTTAAAATGAGGTTTATTTACCTGTTTGTGAGAATAGAAACTGACCAGTTTCAATAGCGTCATTATTCTCGACATTTTAAAATTTTTGGGGGGATGCGAAAGATACGGAATTTGTGATACACACAAAATTTTGTATAAAAATGGGAAGATTACTTAGATATGCTTTTGTGACAAGTATTATTATTTTTGTTTTGTTTTATTTTATGCATTTTCACGTCGTTGATAGCATAACATAACCTTTTTTTTTTTTTTTTAAGGTGGATTGGTTTTTTTGGTTGTTTTTGTGCTACTTTTTTTTTTGTGAATTTTCCTCTTCAAATTTCCTTTTTTTTGAGGATGAAACTACAGTATATTACAATCCTGACCAATTATCAAAATTCTACACCACTACACTCAGTATGAAACATTGATATTCCTTTGCAAAAGCTTACATTTAAAGGAATGGTTCACCCAAATATTAAAATTTAAGGAACTAACTCACCCTCAGGTCATCCAAGACATAGATGAACTTGTTTCTTCATCTTCATCGTCTGAATCATGAGAGAAATATGCATAGATCAAGTAACATTTACAAGCAAGAACAGTCCAGTTTTAAACTAATATGTGAATGGATTTTGATGTGAGAGGACAACAGGAGATGGACTTTTTTACTGGAGGAAGAGTTATTATGGATGAGGGCTTAAAATTAAAATGTCATAACAACATGCAGCTTTTCACTTCAGAAGTCATTAATTGATGGACTGGAGTGTTGTGGATTATTTGTGGATTTGTGGCACCCATTCACTGCAGAGGATCCATTGGTGAGCAGGTGATATAATGCTACATTTCTCCAAATCTGATGAAGAAACAAACTCATCTACATCTTGGGTGGCCTGAGTGTGTCTTAAATTATTAGTTTTATAAAAGATCAAGTAAGTCTCAAAGACCGAAATTCGCTACAATAAATCACTTCTAATTTAATTTCACAGAAATGTAATCTTCCCATTTTGTTCATAAACTACCACTACTCTGCGTTTCTATCAAATAACCCCATGCACCTTGATGCGAGGTGCCTCAACGGAGATAGATTGGCCTGATGATCATGTCTGACATTGTTCCAGTGTGTAAATATACATAGTTTGCAAAGTCTACAGACTATGTCGTAACAAATTGCCTTTGTTGAGGCACAGTTTGCTCACAACTGTTTTCTAGGTCAGAACAGCGAATGGAAAGTCTAGACCGTGTATTTCCGAACAAAGCCAGAGCATCACAAAGTTTTGAGAGAAGAACTGAAGAGGATAATTTGCGCCGGTAGTGATGAAGATACCAGAGCCGCAACCTCTTAAGATGCAAGACAAGAGCATGATGAAAGATCTTAGTTTCTCTGCCCGCAGCCTCACAATGATTCGCCTTTGTTGCATATTCAATAGAGATTAATTGCTGGCCCATGCAAACAACTTTCCCCCAAAGCCACAAATCAACATAACACGCTACTCGAAGTCATCTAAGACGATGTGATATCTTGATTGGTTACGCCATCTTAGCAATATACACAAATGAGAAACAGTAGGGGAGTCTTATTGGATTTGCGCCGGCTCATACCGTGGCTATTGAGTTTTTCGTAAGGCCGTATGATGGAGAGCGTCGAGCGGCACGTAGAATTGCCCTACAATTTTAATTACAACCTTGAAGTTGCGAGTTAGCTACCGCGGCCGGATCACTCAAGCTTGCCAGAGTTTAGCCCGTATCTCAAGGTTGACCTTGTAAGTTCTGACAGTCCGTATGTAATTTTTTAGATTTAGCAGGCCTGGGATGAAGTCGTATTTCAGGCCATTGCTCTGGCCGGGGAATAGACATTAATTAACCTAAAAATGATTACCTAGATCAATATTTTGTCATTCATAATACTGATAGATTTTAGCCGTTCATCCTTGGAGTGCCGTCAGCAGGGTAAGGTGCCAAGATGGGCAATAACTAGAGTTCTTTATGAGACCGGTGTCTAATATCCTCAAAGCCCACACACTCCTTTAGGCGTAACCTCACGCAAAGAGCTGCCGGTGGACTTTTTATTGATGAAGCACAGCTCCATTCACAAGTTTTTCTGTAAGAAAATAGAATTGGATTTACTTTATAACTGTGAAAAGGAAGACACTTTGAAGCTACGAGCATGTATCATTTGAAGTAGTTCAAATACAGTCAAGCTGCTCTTTTAAAGTGATACTTTAAACAAAAACTAACGTTCTGTCATTATTTACTCACGCTCATGTTGTTCCAAACCTATATCAGTTTTTGTCTTTAAAAGAAGATATTTTGAAGCCATTGTCTTCCATAGTATTTTTTTCTATACCATGGAAGTCAATTGCTACCGTCAACAGATTGGTTGCCAACATTCTACAAAGTATCCTCTTTTGTGTTTAACACAAGAAAGAAATTCATACAGGTTTGGGACAAGTGTTGGATCAAGAATTTGAGTTTTTGGGTGAACTATCCCTTTAAGTATGTTAACTACACTACAAGTTACCAACAAAAACTACTGACAAAAAGAGAGGAGCAAAATCTAACAAATATATAATTATGTATTGTTTATTTAATCAGAACCTTATTTTTCTGACACCAAACAAAGGGGGTTTGAAAGATTATGGTAAGTTGCCCATATGGTACTCTTTAGCATACTTTTAATTATGGAAATAACATACTTTAAAAGTATGTAAAAGTACTTAATTGTGAACTGAATGTAATTTTTATTAATTGCTTGTTAATTGCAAATAAATAACAATGTGTTGTACTTACATATTTATATTAAATGCAATTAACTGAATGCATAAGTGCTTTTTGACCCACTTAAGTAAATATTTATAGGTAGTATTATAATTAATTCATAGTTTATATTATAGTTATAGTGCACTGCTGAACGTACTGACAAGCTTTTAAAATTGGTAAATTAAATATACTTTTATTTATTTTGAAACTTGAATGTTTTTGTTTTATTTATATATATATATATATATATATATATAAATATATAATATATATTTGATTAATTTGTATCAAAATACTGCTAATTTGCATATAATTCGATTGAATGCAGATCCTTTGACATCAACAACAAAAACGTTTCTTCTACTGTTTATTTTACTAATATCACTGTGTAAGATTGTATGATTAGTTGCTTATTTATTAGCATTTAGCATTGTTTTTTTCGATGCTTTATGCATTCATATAGTCTCCATCATCTCATTGCTTTTTAGAGACAGAGAGAGAAAGAGAGAGAGAGATACAGAAACATCATTTGTTTTCTTTTTTCTGTAGGTTCATGTCCATGCAATTTTACAATTTCTCATGACTTTAAATGTCAGCCGATAGCATTACGCACTGTGTAAGTGTTTCTGAGTGGAAACCGGCCATAGCTGAGATTAATTGGATCAAGACTCACCATAACACAACCACGAAGAGCCTGAAATAAGAGAAATGTCAGTGCGGACCGGACCGCAGCGATACGATCAGTGGGAAATGGGCTTTTTTGAGGGATTAGAGCGAGATCAATGTGTGTAAGTGAAATCCAGTCACTCGCTCGCCAGCCTCATTCATGAAGCAGATTAGCTCTCATTTTTGGGGCTTAATCTCCTCAATTCGCTATTATCACACAGATATGCTTATTAACTCTGTCAGTCGTCCATCTCACACTATATAGCACTTATACTGTATGCTGGATTATGTTCCTCACAGATTCATTACACAAACACTTGCTCCTTGATCCACTGGAAGAGGATTTAAGTGGATAGTTCACACCAAAATAATGTTCTCATCTTTTACTCACCTTGATGTTGTTTTCAACCTGTATGACAATATTTATTTATTTATATACTATGCAGTTAAGGTCAAGGACTATAAACGACACTGAATCCCCTTGTAAATAAACAAACATTCTTAGTATTTTTATTTGTTTTTGTTTGTTTGTTTGTTTTTGTTTTTTCTTTTGTTGTTTTGTTTTGTTTTGTTTTTCCAGAACAAATTTGGAAACATTCTTAAATAAATATTGAATTATTTTAACATTCTTAAACTCAAGATTTATTTGAGAAGCAACCCGACTAACGATATTCTGAAAATAACCTTAATTCAAATGGCATAAAGTTATTTTCACTTAATTTTGATAAGATATTAAGTCTGCTTAATATCTACCTAAAAATGTATCAAAATTAAGTGAGTTCATGCGACGTGATCAGAAAAAGAAACTTAATTCAAAGGAAAATGAGATCATTTTTCATCCTTCATTTGTAGATTTTTTTTTTTCGTTTCTTGTTTTAAGCAAAAACTCACTTTATTTTAATTCCAGATACTTGAGTCTTGTCTTGTTTTCTGCAAAAAAAAATATCAAAATTAATTGAGTTAATGCTTAAAACAAGAGGAAAAAATAAATCTGCCAACATGGTCAGAAAAATAAACTTATTTAAAAAGGATAACATGGTTGTTTTCTTGTTTTAATGAAACATTCTGTTTTGATAAGATTTCATAAAAAATAATGATTTTTTTGTTTAAACAACAACAACAACAAGGAAAACAAAATAAATAAATAAATAAATAAATAAATAAATAAATAAATAAATGCCAACTTTGTTAGAAAAATAAACTTAATTCAAAAGGAAAACTATTATTTATTTATTTATTTATTTTTTACATATAATTATTTTATTACTTTCTTATCTCTTTGGCAGATATTTTGTTGTTTTCAACAAAATATTGCTTAATTTTGATAATTCTGATCTCTTGTTTTCTGAAAGAAAGAAAAAAAAAAGCTAATAGTTTAAGAAAACTAATCTTTTTTTTCCCCCCTGATCTTGTTTAATTAATTTTTAATTAAATGTTTGTTTGTTTGTTTTTTTTGTCCTCTAGTGGCAGAAGCAAAAACTCTGATGCAATATTAAGTCTTGTTTTCTGTAAAGTGCATCAGAAGAAAGTAAGAAGAAAAATTAAGTTAAGAAAAAAATCTGCCAATGTGGTCAGAAAAAAATGAACTTAATTCATATCCTTTTGATAACACGATTATTTTTCTCACTCCTTTGGCAGATATTTTCTCTTGTTTCAAGCCAAAAACTCACTAAATTGCAATAAGATATTAAAGTCTGATTACGCTTGAACGTTTCAAAAGGAAGATATGTTTTTTTCTTATCCCATTTCTAAAGTTTTTCCACTTAATTTTGATAAGATATTAAGATTTGTTTTCTGAAAAATATCAAAACTAAATAAGTTTAAGTTCAAAACGAGAGCAAATATCTGCCCGCATTGTCATAAAAACAAACTTAAGAAAAGTCTTGTTTTCTGATGAAGTAAATGTATTTTGATTGAAGAGCGTTTAGATATTTCGAACTGGAAAACAACAAAATCCCGAGTACTAAAATCAGTGTTTGCGGCGCTCATCATCTCAGCGGTGAATCCACCTGCTTCCGAGCGTCTGATTGCATGTTGACACCAGTCGTGGTTTTGCTGTTTGATTTAAACAGTGCTCTCCACATTCATGAAGCATAAATTACCCCCTAATGACAGGAAGTGTCTCGAATCTCAAACATGTATTTCTCTGAGTGTCTCTGATGGCTGTTGAAGCACCGTGATGAAAAGACGAGGCATCAACAATCTCCAAAGAGCCAATTACCAGAGGCTGTTCATCAAAACGCTGTTCTCCGAGCGACGGCATGCGCGATTTAGGCTTTAGCGTGGCGGTTTGGAACGAATCAGGAAATATGTTGATGTAAACTCATTTGTCTTACATTTATGCTCGGAAAGAACAGAAAACAGCGCTGTGAAGTCGTAAATCAAGCATTTGTAGGTCACCCCGCTTTGCCGTATTGGGAGAAATAAAGCAGCCTCGCATTTTGCGATGTAGGCTGAGAAAAGAGCTGATATAAACAAGCCACAACCACCGAACACATATATAGTAGATAAATGATTCACAATTACACGGGTTTTCATTTTTAATAGGTTGAGAATGGAGTTACTGCAGTTGTCACGGTTACTTCAGTAATTATTTCTCAGAGTCAGTTTTTTTTGGAGTAAAATAAAAGCTATAGAAAATCACTGAAAGATGAAGTCCGCAATTTTGTAACAATAATTTATAAAACAGCAAAAATGTAAAAGGCAACATGCAGGAATGTTAAACCATTGTTTTGGACTGCAATAAAAGTAAAAAAAAGTAAATGTAAGTACATATAATCGACATAAGTTTAAGTAGTATTTTTATTATGTACTTTTGTCGTTTCTTAAAAATATTTTAATTTATTTTCACTTAGAGAAAGTTAGTTGCCTTAGATGGCAAGGCAATATTTTTAATAACTTCTGTATTTAAGTTTTTCATGAAATATTTACATTTTATTTGAGCTTCATTTCAGTTACTAAAATTGATTTTAATAGTTTTATTTTAGAAATAACACTAAAGTGCATTTTACATTATTTGTAAGATTTTTTTTTTAATTATTATTTTAAGTTTAGTTTTAGTCATTTTGTTACATGCTTTTGTCATTTTTATATTTTTATTTACTTTACATTTATTTTTACTCCTGTTTTAGTTATTCTAGTACTTCAGCTTTCTTGTATTATTTCAGTTAGCCAGTGCAATAATTTGGATAATTTCTGTACAAGTTTTTTCATTAAATATTTATTTCATTCATTTCAATTACTTAAATGATTTTTAATAGTGTTTGTCTTAGTTAAGAATAATAAAAGAAAATCTGGTGTGAATTTTATGTTATTGATCAGAAATTATATAATTTTTTATTATTTGATTTTGTTTTTATTATACTTTTTTTTTGTTTGTTTTTTTTAAAGTAATTTTATGCACTTTTGTAATAAAAAACAGTTAGTTTTAATAATAATATTAGTTAGTTTTAATATAATTATTATTATTATTATTATTATTATTATTATTATTATTATTTCTGTTTGTTATTTTAACTATATTTCAGTTACTAAAATTATTTAATAATTTTAGTTTTATTTGACAATAACAACTATTTTATAGTATTTATATGAATGTATTTGTTATATTATTTATGTATTTTATTATATTTTACTATTTTACTTTTGTCATTTTTAAACAATCTCTTTATTATTATTATTATTATTATTATTATTATTATTATTATTATTATTTCTGTTTGTTATTTTAACTATTTCAGTTACTAAAATTATTTAATAATTTTAGTTTTATTTGACAATAACAACTGTTGTATAGTATTTATATGAATTTATTTATCATATTTGTATTTTTTATTATTTTACTATTTTACTTTTGTCCTTTTTAAACAGTTTGTTTTTTAAACTATATTTCAGTTACCTAAATTATTTAATAATTTTAGATTTATATGACAATAACAACTATTTTATAGTATTTATATGAATTTATTTGTTATCATATTATGTATTTTTATTATATTTTACTTTTGTCCTTTTTAAACACTCTTTATAATAATAATAATAATAATAATTATTATTATTATTATTATTATTATTATTATTATTATTTCTGTTACTAAATTACTATATTTCAGTTACTAAAATTATTTAATAATTTTAGTTTTATTTTACAATAACAACTATTTTATAGTATTTGTGAATTTATTTATCATATTTATTTATTATATTTTACTATTTTACTTTTGTCCTTTTTAAACAAAACTCAATTTTTATGTACTATTATTATTATTATTATTATTATTATTATTATTATTATTATTACTACTACTACTACTACTACTACTAAAATGATTTAATAGTTTTAATTTTAACAATAGTAACTATTTTATAGTATTTATAAGAACTTTTTAAAATATTTTTTATTTATTTTAACGTTTTAATCTACAAATGTATTTCATATTTAAATGACAATTCCCTGATCGTGATATTTATCTGGGACATTTGTGTAGTTGTTATATGATCTGTACGTTTGTTTGATCTATTTGTTAAATGTAAAAGCCCATCAGGTCAATCCTTTAGTGAACATGGATGAAAGCGGGAGTTCTTTGAGAAAGTGATTACGTCTTGTGGTTTGTCCTGGATTACGCTGGTCATTTCAGATGGTGTGAGAGGAGGAATCAGATCCAGGTCAGGCCACTGCAGTCTGTTAGTGATCGTCTCCAGCAGCGAGGAGTGACATCCGGCTTTATAGATGTGAATAACAGTATTGGCCTTGAGAAATGTCAGAGTCCTGCTACTAAACCTGGTTTTACTTGATCGGATCTCTTCACTTTTATCTCTTTGAGCTTGTCCTGTGAGCAGCAGTTAAATTTAAGGTGAGCTCTGAGCTGAGAGCATGCAGAGTTTTACCTGAGCTCACCGTTAAAATGACTATTAGTCCTGTAACCCAATGCAGCTGTACTGGTTTATTCAGTAATGTTAGACAGTTAACCATTATAGATGTTAAATATTTAAAATTAATATTTTTTTTTTAGTCATGACTTGAAGTGCTTAACCGTTAACTGTAAAAAAAAAAAAAGTCAAATTACTGATCAAATATAGAGCTTGAATGCACTGTACAGTACATCACTTTAAATTCGAGCATCTGCCACATGTACATACGAATAAAGCCATTTGAGTTCATGTTTCAGTAACAGGAATTTGAGTTATGAAACTGCCCATAGGTATATTTCAGGACTGAAATTAGTGACGGAGATCTGCAGCGGTTTAACAATGATACACACCAACACACTTCAAAAGATCTCAACTCGAGAAGAACGCCAGCGTTGGTGAACAGCGTCTTACAAAAGACAAAGAGCGCCGTAAACAATGGCTGGATTACATTTCAGAGATTTCACGGCGGGCTGTATAGGGAAAATACAGTCTGTATCCGCTTTGGTGATTCATGCCGCATACATTGTCAGCATGCATTGTGTATTTTCCGAGGCGCGTTGGGATTGAAACCCATAGCTAAGAGGGATTTAATTATAATTGATGTCTGCAGGGCCTGTCCATGTCAATTTATCGTGACTCCTGCCATTTGGTGACATGCTTCTGGAAGATCCTAATTGGTCAGTTAACATTAGTTGACAGATCAATTAAATCGCATTAACTCAACTCGAAAGGCCGGAAAAGTTCAGATTTTGGACTTCCTTTCATGGTGTAGCGGTTTAATCTGATGGTACAGTACAACAGGAAATGACAAATTGTCAAAATCTAACTGACTTTAGTGCAGTATAACTAATTTCTATTCTGTTTTCATCTGAATTTTGTTTTCCAGATTGAATTTATTATACATATTGAATTGTTGAATTTGTAAAATGCTCAGTCGTTACAAAATTCATACGAATTGTGCAACTCATAAAATATGTACGATTTAGCAAAAATCGTATGAATTTGTATGACTGAGGTCGTACGAATTAGCCACCTCGTAAAATACACTATATTGCCAAAAGTATTGGGTCGCCCCCTTCTAATGAACAGGTTTGACTACTTTAGTAATTTCTATGAGTACAAATCTTAATGTTAAAGCATATAATGATTTTCTAGGAAATTGTGTGCTTCTAATTTTATAGCAACAGTTTGGACAGGACCCTTTTCTATTCTAACATGGCAATGCCTCTGTGTATAAGACAAGGTTCAAAAACAAAATGATTGATTCAGTCAGTGTGGAAGAACTTGACTTGGTTTTATGCAGACCAGTATTTTCTAATAAGAAATCATATTTTACTTGATTTTACCTGAAGTTTGTAGTCTGAATTAATATAATGCAATAAGTTAAAAAGGCGGGAAAATGCTAAATAAAACGCTGCCTGAAAAGAAACATACTGTGAGACTGATTCAATGACTCAATGATATTTGCTGCTGCTTTTTCATGTACTCTTGAGTTAGCCTGTTTGAATCAATCTAACGAATCAGTCACGGAGCCACTAATATTGTTTCATGATTCTCATGAACTGATTTACAAAGCGTTTGGAGTGCAAGGGAGAATTTAGTGAGCAAAACTGTACAGTACATTGGAAACCTAGACAGCATTAGCATTTGAGCATGTGTTTTCACATTCGTGCGACAAAGCGCATTTGAATCGCAATGAACAACCCCTATTCTGACATTCATTCTGCTCTGTGGGATTCGTCTATCTCAGAATGGCAGAACAGCGTGAGCTTCCCCAGTGAATATTCCTGATAATGGGAAAAATTCCCATGGCTAAGTACACTGTGCAGTGAACGGGAACACAAGAGCGCGGCTGTGGGATTTCAGCGAGACAAACAGGGAGTGATGCCAAGTTCAGCGCCTCTCTTTCCAGAGCAGCCAGCGTATTGAAGCAGCTGCCATGGGTTTACATCGTTTGTCTGTCCTTTTTTATCGCATTTCCGATCTTCTGATGCCACGCTCATAAAAGCGACTCTCCAGGGCAGCGGGCACGGACTCAGATATCGACGCTGGTCGTCTAATAAATCACCAGAGAGATTTAGAGTCGTCATCAACCTGCAAACTATAAAAAGATAAAGCTGTATTTCACTTTCGCTTACATCTTTACCAAGCAGCATTGAATTTTGATGTTCCTAAGTACAGCGATTCTGTCTATCATGCTGAATATTCATATTTAATGGGTGAATGTCTTCAAAATGGTTGGAAGGAAAGAGTGGCATATTCCATTTCTATCTGATTCAAAACCTGCAGAACTGTTAATGGATTTTGACAAATCCTAACACTTTTTCTTGGCAGGGCTGTTCAGGACGTTCCTTATGTGATATTCATCACACATTTGCAGGGTAGACAGTCTTCTAGGTCAGGAGTCTTGAATAGACGTCGACCCAATTTATACTTACTGTATATATAAACTCTTTGTGATATTCTGGAAAAGTTAGTTTATGGTTATAAAAATAGAATGTAATAACCATTAGAGGGTGTTCTGTGTAGGTTATATTTAGGTTGTCATAAAAATAACCCTCTTTAATGTTATATGAAAGTTACTTTAGAATTATAGAAATACAACCTAAACATAAACATTAGAGAATGTTCTGTATAGGTTAAGTTGTCAATAAAATAAGAATTTAAATTAAATTAAAATTTAAACAATCCCTGCAACATTCTGGGAAGGTTAGTGTCTGGTTGGGTAGGTAGGTAAGTAGATAGATAGATAGATTAGTTTTTGGTTCAAAAAACAACCGAACGGGAACCGTATGCCAACATTAGAGAAAAGGTCTTCCATTTTTTTTTTTTTCCCGGCATCACCGGCTTCGCTCACAGGTCTCTTTCTGTTCTTTCTGTAGGTGGAATCTGCATCGCTCAGTCCCTGAAGATCCCTCACGACCACAAGCAGGCTGATTTTGACAAGATTATCCGACAGCTCCTGGAGACCCGTCATGCCCGGGCGGTCATTATTTTCGCTTACGACGAAGACATTCGGTAAGCTGTTGACAGGAGAGCAAGAGGAAGCGGAAATCGCAAGATAGAGCTACAGCAAATTTAATTTTCAAGCAATTAATTACTCCCTTTCGAGCTCCAAAAATAACAACATAAAAGTTCTCGATGACAACAAGTCAATACTCTACTGGCCTGAAAGCTATTACTTAGATAAAACTCAAGGGTGCACTTCAGGGCTTTATATCTTGTTTGTTGGATAAGCTCAGCCACTTGGGGTATTGATTAATGACATCAACATGTCATCATTCAAGCAAACCCATTGAAAATTGCTTTTCTGTATTTCATACACAATAACGATTCAATCTGGATGCTATTACAATCATGAGCCCACGTCTCCTGCGCTGCTGAAGAGTCACAGAGGGCCTCGATGTCATGATAATGGTTTCCTGTGTGGGCATGTTTGCAGGGGGATCCTTAACGCCAGCAAGAGAGCCGATCAAGTGGGCCATTTCCTGTGGATCGGCTCGGATAGCTGGGGAGCCAAGAACAGCCCTATTCAAGGCCTCGAGGACGCCGCCGTCGGTGCCGTCACCATCCTGCCAAAAAGAGCCACTATTGCTGGTAAGATTGATCGGTTTTGGAGACGATTATGCTGATGATTTTTAGTGAACACCAGCGTCTCTGTGTTGTGTGATTTTCAATGGCTCCATGTGGGTTCAGTAGTTGTGATGATGGGGTGCTAAGACTTATTCTTCAAGCGTCAAAATTTCTTGACACTTTTCTTGAGAAGCTGTGCTGTACATTTAGAGGTGTTTCATCAACTACTGCCACTTTGTGTTGATTTTATTTATTTATTTATTTTTTTAGTGGCGTTTGAAGTTTGGGGTCGGTATGAATTTTTAATGGTTTTGAAAGAAGATTCTTCTACTCACCAAGGCTGCATTTATTTGATTAAAAATGCAGTAGCTATAGTAATATTATGAAATATTATTGCAATTTAAAATAAGTGTTTTCTGTTTGCATGCATTTTAAAATGTAATTTATTACTGTGATGATATAGGTGAATTTTCAGCATCATTTCTCCAGTACCCCCCATAACTAGAAAGTTTGAAAGAACAGCATTTATTTGAACTTTATTTTTATTTTTATTTTTATTTTATTTACTAACATTTTAGACATCACAATTTTTGGTAAACAATGAAACAATGTCTTTGTTTCACTTTTGACCAATTTAATGCATCGTTGATTAACCTAAAGTACTGATTTCTTTAAAACAACAAAAAAATGCATCTTAAAGACCCCAAAACTTTTAATACTGTAATAATGTTGTTGATTGTTTTTGTTGTTGTTTTAATAATGCATTCACCATTTATTATTACAAAATAGCATTTGTTTTAGATATTTTAGTATTACCTTTATCAGACCCAGACTTTATATCTTAAAAAAATGAAAATATGTCATAAATATATAAATGAAAGAAACATAAAAGAAACCATTATTAACTATTGGAAATATTTTGCCTGCGTTCGAAACTCAATGTTGATTCCTATTGAAACTAAATTCTGCATGCAAAATTTTGCAGAATAACTGTAAATGTGACACTTTTTTTTGAAGAAATACTGAGTAAATTACAGAATGCAGTCCATGTATGTACACCACTGGACATTTTTAGATCAAAATAAACAAACGGTGAAAGTGTGTGTTCATTCCACAGGCCTAAAGTTGAAGAAACACCCTATTTTTACTTGATCGCACAAGCAAAGTTCAGTTGCTGCTTGCAGTGTATTCCTGTTCAGAGTTACGTCAGGTTCAATGGATGGAAGGAACATCGCTCTAATAATAGAAAATCATCTCCCTGGTGTCTTCGAAACTGTGTCACGTTTGATAGAGACGGCGCCTGGTGCGCGTGGAGACCGAACTGAGCACAACAGTGTCCAAAGGCTTCCGAACCGATTCGTTTTGTTCACTGGAGATTGTGAACCCAGCCGGAGGCCTGGACACGGACTGACCCATCTGGCACGCTTCTCCATCTAGCCCTGCCATGGGCTTCATCCGAGTGCCAGATTAATAAATGAAAGACCCTGTGGTGTTATATTTTGTGGCGGGGACATAAACTAATGATATAAAGAGCCCTGTGGATGGAGGGGGCATGTATGGTGCAAAAAGAGAGATGGATCCTCTGTGGAGAAAAGTCCTTGAGGTCTTACATTCTCCATGACAAGGAAGCTTCCTGTTGTTGTCGCATTAAAGGAGAAATTCAGCCATAAATGAAAACTCTGTTATCCGTTTTACACACTCTAATGTTTCAAAATCTGTTTCCTTGTGGCATTAGTTCAAATTCGTTGATGTCATATTTTATTTTAGCACAACCGTTATTTTAGAACAGCCGTGAATAATTTGTGAGATTATTGGCAAATAATGGCTTAAAATTTGATTGATTCAAAGCTATTATGTTACTTCACGTTATGTCACTTGTAATGTAGTGTTGTATAAAACTAAAACTATTAAAAACTATTTTCACTAAAATAAAATAAAAATATTGGAAATGTTTTGGGAACGAAATAAAAACAAAATATACTCAAAGTATACTCAATATTATAATTACTAAATCTAAAACTAAAACATCAATTGAAGCAACAACAATAATAATAACAACAACAACAACAAAGCTACTAAAACTTGAACTGAAGGTAAAATAAACACTGAAAATAAAAAAAATAAAAGCAAATACAAAATCAGTTATTTTAGTATTGATGATTATATTTTTTGTTAATATTTTGAACAAACTTTGAACAATATTTTGCTTCAGTATTTTAATCCATTTTTTTTAATTCAAGTAAAATTGTCTTGCCTTTTTGTCTGTTTTTTTTATGTCTATATTTTTTCTTAACTTTTAGTGTTTTTTTTTTTTTATTTTTTAATTTTCAGTGATTTACTTTTAGTTATTTTAGTACTTAAACTTAACCCCCTGGGGTCGAAGCCAGCACTGGTGCGGTTTGTCTCATATTTTCTTTATGACCACTAAAAGAACTAAAAATACCCAGTCAGTTTTGATCGTACAGATTAGGGATGTGCCCGAAGCCGAATACCTTATTCGGAAAGGCACGGATAATGGCTTCAAAACGAATTACGAATTTATCCGAATAACAGAAAAAAATATTCGGCGGACACAATCACGTTTGCTGGAACAGCACTACATTAGTGAGGTTGTTAAGATTTGTGCAATAATAATGGCTAGTACTGCTTTTTCGTACAGATAATATCATGGTGAATGCCTAACGAATGTGGTCTCCTCAGCAATAAACTATCTGCGCGCTCCTTTTTTGATTGCTGCCTGTCAGTGCCGGCGAAGCAGTGTTGCCAGATATTGCTACAAAAAAACAAACACAACCAATTCCCTGAAAAATGTACCAAAATAAGTTTAAATCTTGTATTTTTCAAATAGGATACAGAATCTTTAACCTTAACGTTCATCTTCCCACTTTATTAATGCCCTAATTACTTTATTAACGCTGTTACATTAAGTATTAAAACATGTCCTGCGACGCTTATAATAACTGGATCTGGCAACATGGCGGAGCGGAGCGGAAGCTGCACTTGCGCCAAGCTCCTTCACTCCTGCGTTTCGCAGCTGCAGTTTTCAAATTTTACTTTTGAATATGAAACATTTGGGGAGGTCTGGACCTCATAGCTGGCTATGGGCCTGGATGTTTAAAGTGAATGAGTGTAAACTAGCCTATATGAATGAAATGAGTGCAAATCAATAGCCGCGTTGGGTATGTGCGTCTCTCAGAAATCAGAGCTTTGTCTGGAGTTATATCAACTAACTTGACAAAAATATCCTACAAACGGTCCTAACTTCAAACTTTTTCGAAATCCAACTGTAAAAACGTATTACATTAGCCCTTTTCGTGATTGACATTACATTTAATTATACAAGACGAAGAAAAGCGATGTTTGATCAAGGTTTTTGGAGGATCCAAGTGATGTGTTGCGCTCTGTTGATAAAATACTCGTAAATGACTCCGGCAACACTTGATCTCTAAGTTACTTAAAGTTCAAGTGAGCTTTATTGTCATTCTGCTATGAGTACTGAACACTTTCTTTCCATTTCTGTTTCTATTTTTTTCAGCTTCTTTTTTTCTACTGGTGCTCTTATTTAATATTGTGGATGCTTGTCTCTTGACAAATTTGTACACAAAGTTTCCCTGGAAAAGTTTTTTTTTTTTGATCAACATTTTCTGTAGTTTTAAGTAGAAGATATTTACAAAGTCATAATTATAATAAAAAAAAGAATACTTTCTTTAGTTATACAAATGAAAACTACGAAACGAACAGATTTGCATTTAAAATGGTATTTTCATGTAATTTGACGAACTTCCGGTTTAAGCCACACCCACTTCCGGATCTATCCGAATACAGATACAGATACAAATAATTTTGAGACTGTCACAGATACAAATACAGATACAAATAATGGCTCCGCTGCACACCCCTAGTACAGATAAGAATAAGGTATTCATTTGAAACTGCAAAGGGTCTACTTTTATTTGTGCATAGTCATAACATCAAAACAATGTGCTTTTGCAAAATAATGAAAATAAACAGGGTGCATTCTCTGTCACCTCTCTTCACAGACACGTAAATAAAACAACATGAATCTCAGCGAATACTTGCCTCAAAGACAAGAGAAATATGTGTATAGAAAGCTTGAAATGTCTACTTTTAAATGAAGTCACTTCCAAAACAAATATTATCTGTTAAAGTAGTCCGTATGAAAACAATGCGATGTCCAATTTTTCCCGTCTCAACTCATTATCTCTAATGCAGTCACGCCCACGAGCCGATCGCGGTTTTCAGATTCTAAATATCCATGTGAGACGCGCGTGCATGTAAACACCCACATTTCCTCTGCGTAAACAAATGTGAAGAGCTCATCCTGGCTACTTTTTGTTTCTGGAAGACGCGCTGAGAGGAATAACCCAGAATTTACCTCTGAAGAAGAACACAACGTGATGCGTCGCGCAGCTGGATCCAGTGGAGGATATCACTCTGATGAGTAGCCTAAGCTTACTTGCATCTGTTGTTATTGTGTTATTGTGATGGAACTTGTACACGTTTTACTAGTTAGACTTTTCCCGAACTATAATTCATGACTACATGAATGAAATCAAATGAAACATTTTGAAATATGTGTAATGTCATTGTCTAAATGTCTCTCAACGCCAGGATGTTTAATGTTTTATAACATATACAACCACAAGATATAAAAGCACTGTGAGTATTAACACTATGAATGAATGTTTGGCACAAAGGTTTGTTACTGTTCAAGTCTCAGTGTTCAGATCAGTATGTTCAATCATGTGTCCTTGACCTTCACTGTGTATATTTTTATTATACTGTATTGCAAATAAAATACAAATAATAATAAAACCCGCATTATTTTACTCTCCTCACACTCTTTCTTACCAGCCTCAGCTCAGTCACATTTATGTTGATGACCCATTGTAGGAGGCCATTTGTCTCTCAGGTGCGAATCACTAAGGGTTTATTCACAACAGGAAAGTCCGCTTTGGTCTGGACCAAAATACAGTGTTGATTTTTTTTTTTTTTTTTTTTGGTGCGGTTTGCTTTCACACTGCTCTTTTAGCAAGCGAACCAGAAATTGTAAACAAAACCACATGTGTACTTAAGGTCAACCATTCATTGGTTCATCCATTCAACCATACCAGATTTCGTTTGGAAGTGGACCGAGACCACCTCAAGGAGGGTCTCGGTACGGTTGTTTGGTGTGCACCCGAGATTCACAACAAAGGGGGAAATGAACTTAAATTTGATTCTATCAAACCAAACAAGACAGGTGTGAATACACCCTAAATATTCATGGCCATTGTCACTCCTGTCACGTTACGCAAGAGCAAGGGAATGAGGAGACGAGGAGTAGTTCTGAATAAACAGTCTTTTAATGACTCTATCAACAAGTAATCCAATGAAGGAACACAGGAAGACACGTAGAAGACATTTAACAGCACAGCAGACGCTAGACACAGGGAAACACAGGGCTTAAGTAATCATGAGAAAACAAGGAAATTAATTAATCACACCTGAAACCAAGGAACAATCAAACATGATGGAGAAACTAGGTCATTGAGCACATGGCACAAAGACAAACACAAAACCTGTCCATAACCCTGACATTACTCCCCCCTCCCGGAAGGCGCGTCCCACGCGGTAACAGTTCCACCGGGGAGGGGGGTGGATGCCTTGGAGGCTGGTGCAGGACTGGGACAAAGAAGGCCTCCAGGGCAGAGCAGGCAGTTCAGGGGGCCATGGCGGAGCAGGGAGCTCAGGAGGCCATGGCGGAGCAGGGAGCTCAGGAGGCCATGGCGGAGCAGAGTGCTCAGGGAACCATGGAGGAGCAGCCTCCGTGGCCACTACGGCAACGGATATATGCACCACCTCCCACCAAAAAAAAATTTCCAGGAGAAAATCACATCTTTAAATGCCCGGAGGGAGTCTGGAGGGAGCTCAGGAGGAGCAGATACTGGAGGGTGCTCAGGAGGACCGGAGCTGGCTGGGACCAGCGGAGATGAAGACGACGCAGGAGCTGAAGGAGAGCTTTTTGGAGTGGACTCAGGAGAGCATCCAGGAACAGACTCTGGCGAAAGGATAGGAGCCGAGATCTCCGGCGGAAGTGCCATATCCAGGATCTCTGAAATACATGCTGGAGCGGACTCAGGGACTGGAGCCGACACTAGAGAGGACTCAGGGGCGAGCATGAGGGCTGCGAACAGTCTTTTTTCTCCTCATCCTCCTTTTTTGGTTAAGGGTGAATAGGGCGGCCGACGGGCTTGACAACGGCTCGGCTGGCGGTCCTGCGTCAGCGGCGGCCGGCGGGCTGGTTCTGGATCGGGGCTGGACACTCTCCAGAAACCGGAGGATCGCTTCCCTCCAGCTCAGTCCTGTGGTGTCTGGGAGGTCCACGGGGTGATAATAATTGGCCCCGATCCAGAAGGGAGAGTTGAGAGTGGTGTCGTCCAGTGCTGTCGTCGTGGCCAGCCCGCAGAACCTCCCGGGCGTATTCCATGAATGGGAGATCTCTGCGGGCTAGGGCAGAGAAGCGAGTGGTGACATCCATTGCCGCGGAGGGAAATGAGAAAACAAAACAAAAAACAGAAAAAAAAAAACGGGTAGAAGAGGTGCCGCTTATGGTTTTGTTTTGGTCCGCTGTTCTGTCATGTTACGCAGGAGCGAGGGAACGAGGAGACGAGGAGTAGTTCTGAATAAACAGTCTTTTAATGACTCTATCAACAAGTAATCCAACGAAGGAACACGGGAAGACACACAGAAGACATTTAACAGTGGATGCAAGATTCAGGGAAACACAGGTGTTAAGTAATCAGGAGAAAATGAGGAAATTAATCAAACACACCTAAAACCAAGGAACAATCAAACACGAGGGAGAAACTAGGTCATGGAGCACATGGCACAAAGACAAACACAAAACAGGTCCATAACCCTGACATCTCCCTCGCATAAGGGCATTCTATCACAAAACATGTTATACAAATGTTAAATCAATATATTGTTTTCTGTGAAGGAGTGAACATGATAATTTTCCAGCTCTCAAAAGTCTTGTGAAAAATTATTCTGTATGTTTTATGGCCTTATTTCAGTGACTTAAAAAATTTAGTTTTTCAGTAACCAAGCATAAACATTGTTTTCTCAAAAACACGAACATGTACTTTCATGCTGCTCACATATGATTGTAGCCCAGTTTGTGCTGAATACAGTGTTATCAGACTTTAGCCATTAATATTTTTTAAGACACTGAAAAAAACACAAATGTCAGGGCATGACAAAACTTATCCAGGGCCCCAAAACACCCTCAGACCCCTGAGGCACTAAAAAATATGTAAACTTTTATTTTATTTGATTGTTTTATTTCAGTTAATGTTACTTTTATTTCAAGTAATAAAAATGTTTTTTGTTTTTTTTCTTTCTGTGTAGATTTAGCTAACAATAATAACCCTGTTCAAAATATTAACAATAGTATATAAATAATACCCAAATAACGCTGGTGTCATTTGAGCTTTTTGGTGTGTATTTTGCCCTTATATGAGGAGCATGCATATTCTACTTTTTATGACCAAATGATGACAGAATGTACATTCTGAGTGAAATATTTCACATAAGAAAACCCTACAGCAGAGTCTGAATAGGAGAGCAGATGTGTTCGAACATAAATGCTTTAATAAAAATGTTTTCTGCAAATAAATAAATAAAATAAGTAATAAAATAGAAAAAAAAATATCAACAATTTCTACTTTCCCGTGTGTTTAAACAAGTGGTTTTCCGTTCCGGAAAATGTTATCCTTGATAATTCCATATTTATATCTTCACTCCTCCTGCCAGCTAATCCATGCGATGCAACGCTGCAAATCTAAATCGTGTCACACAGTGCAATGCATTTTCCAGGTATCCAAAGGGTTATGATAGCATCTCTCAGCTTGCGCTTGCTTGCGCTGTTTGCCATTTGCTGATAAGTGCGTCGAGCGGTGCTTTGCCGGGTCGAGCAATTGCCCCTGCATTTCACGGCACTGATGGAACAATTTGAAAGGCACTCGTCAGGGAAAGCATCACACTTACAGCTTTATTGTGCTCTTTGAAAAAGACCTGTGAAAACAATTGAATGTAGTGTTGCCATGAGCTGCAGTCATATAGGGAGTTTGTCTTTCCACAGGCATCTCGCGAGAAACTCACAACTCGTTTACCTTTCCCTTTTTGAAGTCAAACGATGTTGTCTTTCTGGATCGACATGAAGCTCGAAGCAATTCAGACGGTTGTCTTTGATCTGGTGTATGCTAGTGTTGGTTTACAGATACACAACCTGATGATCTGAAGTGTCTTGTTTTTATTTATGGCACACAGTAGACTAAACATGCCACCCTGACAAAACAATCTGTGATTTAACTAGACCCACTTCTAAAAATGTATATTTTGAGAGTTGCTTTTAACTTTGTCATGTTGTGACAACAACAACAACAACAACAACAACAAAAAAAATAGCTAGGTTTCAAATACAATGACTTTAAGACCAAGAAGAAGCTTCTGCCTACCAGTTGCATCAGCAGTGTACTGAACGAATGTACAAGTGATAAGCGGTAATCCTCCTATAGCTAACACCCACTTTACTGCCTTTCGGCAAATCACTACTGGGTGAAAGTTACATCATCTGTTTAATATTCATGAGCCAAGCTGGTTTAAAATGTGTCCCCACTATTTTTGAGTTTGGGGAAAATTATATAGGAAGATTTATTTATTTGTTTGTTTGTAAATAAATAGTTTATCTGTTAAACAAAATCTAAATAAATCAATGTACTACTTCACTTTCTCTTCCTTCTTTATATTTATTTATATATGAACTGAATATATGTAAAATATGTAAATATAGCTAAAAGTATTATTGTTTTTGTTAATCAAAAAAGGTAATTAATATTAGAATAAAATATTAGATGATAATTAAAAAATAAAAATAAAATACTAGATGAAAAACTTCAACTTTAATAACTGCAGTTAAAACTTAAAATTGAAATAAAATGTTACTTAAGTAAAAAAATTACTAAAACATATGTAAAACAAGCTAAAAGTAACATGAAATGTATTTTTACATAAAGAAATGTGATCTAAATACCATATTGCTCAATTATTATAAATATACCATTGCTAAAGTATTCTGACATTTTATTTAAAGTTCTTTGATATTTAGTTCCTTCAGTGGGGGAAAAAATGTCAGTTTTCAATCAGAAATTGCTAGTAAATTTCACAAATGATTACAAAGAAACGGCAAGTAACACTAAATTAAACATCAAATTTTGAAGTAGAAAAACTGAAATAGTATTTTCTTGTAAGACAACAATAATCTTAGTTTTATTTACAACTTTGAAAAATCTTTTTTACAGTGTAGGGTGTAACTAGCTAGGTGCTCAAATCACTACCCCTAAGTAGCAATAATGATACTTGCCAAAGGAAACACTGCTAATATTTCAAATCCATGGTCCTCAGACAGAAGCAATGTATCATAAACCTTGAAATCTTGTTTTTAATCCATCCTCATGAAATTAGGAAAAGTCGAACAGAGCTTGAGGCCTTTCAAACCCCAAACAGAACCTGAGGGTAAAATTAATTTCTCATCTTTACTTGAATTATTATGAAACCATCACGGGCTAAAACAGCCCATAGCTGTGTAGTGCAATAGCTACTCGTTCACAAGTCAGGTAACTCGTGCTGAAATCTAGCTGGCAGCCTGTCAGCAAAGATATCTCTTCAGGAACAGCCCAAGCGCTCCAATGTGACGAGCATTTAGGGAATGGCCTAGAGATGCTGGAGTGTGATGCAAGGATAATCATAGGAATGTCAGTCCTGCAGTTTAGCTACTAGACTATAAAAGCTTTTAAAGATGAGTTTTCCATTTACAGCAGATGTAGGCAGCTGTTAAACCAGTGGTTCTTAACTGGGGTTTTGCGTCAGAACCCAAAATTACCTGGTGAACCTAGACATTGGAAAAAAAATGTATCCTGTATTTAAAGTAGTCTGGTGTCGTCCATGCTAGGCTTTGATCACAGTTTTTAAGGATCCATCACACAACCTTCAATATCTTGCTAGTTTTGCTAGCTTCTACCAAATGAATAAGTAAATGAATGGTTGAAATAACATGGAGTTTGAGAAGAACCTTTGATATTTACAAGATATGTGAAATGTTTGCTCCTTACTTTATAAGACCTGTACACAGAAGAGAGAGTTTTATAACCACTTTTATAACCACAAATTAAGAATTTCCTTCCGCAAATTAATTACTGTATATGTGGCAATGTGTTATGGCTGTATTAACTTGTTTCCTTATTTTGGTTAAATCATGGTAAGTTGTACTAATTCATTGCCTTGTTGTGGCCACATTGTACTAATTAGTTTTAGTTAAATCATGACCACTGTTTTAGTTAAATCATGACCATATTGTACTAATTCGCACCCTTGTTTTATTATATCATGGTCATGTAGCACTAATTTGTTTCATCATCTTAGTAAATTCGTTCCATCATTTTAGTAAATTGTGGTCACGTTTCACTAATTCATTCCATCATTATAGTAAATCGTGGTCACGTTTCACTAATTCGTTCCATCATTTTAGTAAATTGTGGTGGTGTTTCACTAATTTGTGCCATAGTTATATTAAAAATGTGGTCACGTTTCTCTAATTCATTCCTTCGTTATATTAATCGTGGTCATGTTTCATTAATTCATTCCATCGTTATAGTAAATTGTGGTCGCGTTTAACTAATTCATTCCATTTTTTAGTAAAGAGTGGTCATGTTGCACTAATTTGTTCATTTGTTTTAGTAAATCATGGCCATGTTTCTCTAATTTGTTTTAGAAATTTAGTAAATTCATTCTCTTGTTTTAGTAAATCATCATCAAGTTTCACTATTTTGTTCCCTTGTTTTAGTAAATCGTGGCCATGTTTCTCTAATTTGTTTTAGAAATTTAGTAAATTCATTCTCTTGTTTTAGTAAATCATCGTCAAGTTTCACTATTTTGTTCCCTTGTTTTAGTAAATCATTGCCAAGTTTCACTAATTCATTCTCTTGTTTTATTAAGTCATGGCCATGTTTCACTAATTTGTTTCATAATTTTAGTGAATTCGTTCCCTCATTTTAATAAATTGTGGTCACGTTGCACTAATGTGTTGCTTTGTTTTAGTAAATCATGATCACGTTGCACTATTTGTTTTCATCATTTTAGTAAAACATTGTCATATTTCATCAATTCATTCGATCGTTATAGTAAATTGTGGCCATGTTTCAATATTTTTTTTTTTTTTTACATAATTTTAGCAAATTCAGTCCCTCCTTTTAGTAAACCGTGGCCACGTTTCAACTAATTTGTTCCCTTGTTTCAGTAAATTGTGGCCAAGTTTCATTAATTTCTTCCCTTGTTTTAGTAAATTGTGGCGATGTTTCACTAGTTTATTCCTTTGTTATAGTAAATCGTGGTCACGTTTCACTAATTCGTTCCATCGTTTTAGTAAATCGTCACAATTAACCAATTCATTCCCTTGTTTTAGTCAATCATTTTAATTTTTCACTAATTTGTTCTGTCATGGTAAATCGTCGTTACGTTGTTCATTTGTGGATGTTGTAGTTAAAATGTTCCATGATTTAAATAAAACGAAGAAACAAATTATTTCAAAGTGGCCACAGTTTACTTTGGCATGGTAATAATTTCTGAATATGATTGTCAGGTTAGCATTTCAATTACTATTATCAGAGCAAAATTGTAAAGAATCATTGAATCGTGACTCACACCAATTCACCTCACAAAACAAACTTCTCAAACATCAAACTTTCTCCACCTGCTGTTACTCGGACGTTAGCATATGAGCTAGCTGGAATCTGACATTCTTGGCCCAGTCTGTAATTGGATCAAACTGTGCACAAAGCGGTTCCTCTCTGCCTTATCATGTGGCATTTCAGTCTCTTGGTTTAGTTTTAATTTGGCCATTAGGCTCACAGCTGGTGCCCAGGCCTCTGTTGTGACCTCCGACTGGGTTTGTTTGTTTGGGTGCTTATTGTGTTATGTAGTAGATGGCTCTCTAACAGTAGGGGACCTGGAATTGTCACTCCAGGATTTCTGATTATGACCCTAAACTCACAATGACAACCCTTTCACCATCACCACCATTACAAGAGTGAGACTGAAAGGACTGTGTCCATTGCCGATCATGCTTGCTTTGATAGGAACACTTACCTAGCAATACTCATATTGACTTTTTTTCCACCCAAAATGGTGTGGATTTTGTGATTCTTTAACAACCTCATCATGAGATTACTTGACAAGTGCATTTTTGCTTCCTATGTTGAAAAATTACATATATTGAAGCAGGAAATTTGGGTCGGACTTATTGATTGGCTCCTCTCCTTTTTTGAATGGCCAATAGCCTTTAGTTTACATCAAAGCTATGAACTCTAATTTGCTATGTGCTATTTCTAGTCAGAAAGAGGTGATATTAGGGGGAAGGACATTCTCCTAAAGATGTAATTTGATCAGATAAAAATCTGGACACGCCTATGAGTGCATGATGACATCATCAGTAAGACAATTGAAATAAAATAAAATAAAAAATTGAAGCTGTAAATAACACAAATAAATAGTTCATACAAGAAAATATTATTTTAGTCTTTCTACTTTCATGTTTAATTCAGTGTTTTATTTATGGAAGCCCGTTTCCGCATAGAATTAAGCGAAAAAAGAAAGTGATGTTTAATTAATGTTAAAATAATAATAATAAGAAATAAGTTCAATAAATTAAACAAGTTAATATTTAAAAAAAAAAAATAAGTTTAATAATAATTTAAAAGTTAATTGTGACTTTATAGTTTATAACACAATTCAGACTTTTGCTCGCAATTCTGCATATATATATATATATATATATATATATATATATATATATATATATATATATATATATCAGAACCATGAGATATATAAGAGATATGAGATATATAAATACATGAGATATATAAAAAAGTCAGATCTTTCTTTCTTTCTTTCTTTCTTTCTTTCTTTCTTTCTTTCTTTCTTTCTGTCATAAACAGAAAGGTGAAGGAAATTCTAAGGCTAATTCTAGTTGCGAAATAATAATTTTGAACTATTATCAAATAATATTAAAAAATATGCACACATGCACTTTTAATTGTATGCCTAATGTGTCAAAAACACAAAATGTTTTGTCTTGTCACATTCAGTTAGGAAGTACATGATTCATATTTTTCAACTCAAAGTCGCCAAATTTTAGGTGAAAAAAAAAAAAAGTTGAGTAGTATATAAATGGGCTAGTTACTAATTATTTTTTAAAGCAATTATTATTATTATTATTATTATTATTATTATTATTACATTTACTAGCACTTTCTGAATAAAAGTTGTTTCAAAGTAAATCCTACACAATTTCTTTCAGTGTATCTGCTAAACAGTAATACTGTTAACTTTTAGAGCTACACTTGCATAACAGCTAAAAATGGCATGGACTGAAAAGCCACAGGATTAAAATAGATTTTTATGGGGCCTTTAACCACAAGAGGTCAACAACATTTATGCCACAATGAGAGATATGGGACTGTGTTATTTTCTGACCCAGTTATATTGCATTATATAAGTTAAATCGACTGTAGGGCTGTTTAGTGTTAAATCTCAGGGTGATATATTTTCAGCTGAAACTGAATAATTAAGAGAGTTGAGGTTTCAATAATTCATGTCGAAAACCAGTTTTGCTTTAAATCAAATGAGGAGCGATAAACAAGTATTAGCTATGAAGATAAATAAACATAAAAACAAAATTATGCTTTTGACATCAATTCACCACAAGCTTCATTTTGTAATATGTTTATATAGTACGCACAACATAAGAAATAATCACAATTCAGCATGCAAACATCATTTATTTATATATATATATATATATATATATATATATAATATTATTATTATTATTATATTCTGAACATTATATAAATGTATAACAATGGGAGATTGTATACCTTCAGAAATCCTTCTAATATGCTGATTTGCTTCTCAAGAAACATTTCAAGAGAAAGCAGTTATTTAAAATAGAAATGTTATTGTAACAATGCAAAAGGGACATTTTTGATCAATTTAATGCATCCTTGCTGAAAGTGCAAATTAATAAAAAAAATTAAGTAAATGGATTTATTTACTAACTAACTAACTAACTAACTAAATAAATAAAAAACATACTGACCCCAATTTTTTGAATGGCAGTATATTTAGTACATTCATGTCTTTTTATTTTATTTTATTTTATTTATTTTTTATTTTATTTTATTTTATTTTATTTTATTTTATTTTATTTTATTTTATTTTATTTTTTAAGCACAGGCTGCAAATAAATAAATACATAAAAATAAAATAAAAGTTTAAATGGACTCTCCAAGTTAAGTGATTTAGGATTCAAAAAAGTGCAAATTAATAAAAAAAATTAAGTAAATGGATTTATTTACTAACTAACTAACTAACTAAATAAATAAAAAAACATTCTGACCCCAATTTTTTGAATGGTAGTATATTTAGTACATTCATGTCTTTTATTTTATATTTTATTTTATTTTCTTTTCTTTTATTTTATTTTATTTTATTTTTTTAAGCACAGGCTGCAAATAAATAAATAAATAAATAAATAAAAATAAAATAAAAGTTTAAATGGACTCTCCAAGTTAAGTGATTTAGGATTCATTACAGAAGTTTAATGCTTAGAACAAACCCTAATCAAAATGTGTGAGGAACATCAATATGCCGGTGCTTTCCAAGCACTAATAAAATAAGTGATAAAATAAAGTAGAAATGTAGATTGCAGCATTGAAGTGTTTGGTTTAATGGCCTGTTTCTGAATATAACAATAAAATAATGGAAGCATTCAACATTTCGTCTACAGTTGGTTGAATCTGTGCTGAGCAGAACATTTTAGCCTTGAAACAAGTCTTTCCTACATACTTGTTTCCATAGTTACTATGTATATCTATTAATGTTTTTTCTTTTGTGAATGACACCATTCAAATGATTTGGTAAGCAAGCAGTTTTCCGAGAAAACAGAAGCTTATTTCCTTAGTTTTCCTGTTTGTCTGACAAAAACCGCCACTGAAATTATGCAAGCATGATGCTCATCTAAATTATTATCTGTTATCTCACCACCTCCCCCAATGACTTGTTTTAGCAGAATCGATCTGAAGTTGTCAGCCCCCATCTGTCTGGAGCTCACTACAGAGACGGAGACAAATTGCGAGTGCATTAGCCGCTTGTGCTCCGCAACAACGTTATATCAGCCACTCGGAGACACTCGAAGCGGAGTGACAGCTTGGAGTGTGATCCTTGTTGATTTGGAGATCAGTTCGGTTTGCCTTTTCCCCCATCAGGCTCTGAGCAACGTTTAACCTCAGACCGTCCATAAAATCACAGCAAGAGGCGAAGATCTAGCGTGGCACTCGAGACTTGGGCACTTTATTTGAAGCGTCGTCAGCGCTAGCGATTGTCACCTGAGGTTTCTCGCATGGCTTGATACCACAAGTTAGGATTTCTGGCTGGAACGGTTCTTCTTGAGGCGTTGGGATGTCTAAAAACTCATGTGTAATGTTTTATAAAGCGGTTCAGGGTGGGTGTGGGAAAGCTTCTCATTTGCTTGCACAGTTCCCATGACGATGGATTGGCCGTGGGTTGTGGAGTCAGAAGGAAATGGCGTAGGCCTGGCTGAATTAATCTTCCGTGGCGATGCCTGTTGAAAATCTGCAAAGACACATGCGACTGCCTACATGTGCTTTAAAGGAACGCATGCTGGTCTTCAGTCTTTTTGGTTTAAATGTGTGCCCTAGGGAGGAATATATATATTTCCTACATAGATGTGCTAGTTTGTGTCACGATTGAACTACAGTCTCTCTCTTCTCATGAATGATCGATATTTCCAGAAACACTTAACATTTTGATCACCTTGTTGGGGTTTATTGTACAATAATGACCTATTTCTTGTTCATTTTCCTTCATAAGTAAATTTCCTTCACACACACACACACACACACACACACACACACACACACACTTGTTCTGCTATCCGTGTGGGGACTCTCATAGGCATAATGTTGTTCTGCTGTACAGACCATATTTTCTATCGTCCTACACCAACCCTACACCTAAACCTACCCCTTACAGGAAAATTTTCTGCATTTTTACATTTTCAAAAAACTTCATTCTGTGTGATTTATAAGCTTGTTTACCCATGGGGACCTCAATTTAGGTCCCCACCGTGACACAAGTCCCCATGAGGCTGTGTGTATTCAGGTCTAAGTCCCCACCAGGATAGAAAAAACAAGTACACACACACACACACACACACACACACACACACACATTTTGTTTGCAGAAATTGTTAATCAATGGCAGTTTTTTTACATAATACATCCTCCACAACACTAGGTGTCAGTGTATATATGATCAAAAACTAATTTCTGCAATTAACATAATAGTTATGTTTTGTATTGTTCTGTAACAGTTAAGGCCTATTAAATGTCTAAAATGATGCCATAGATCTTACTGTAATATTCAATGGCTATGCACTCATTTTATTCGCAAACATTGATTAAATACTCTGAATAAAGGTGAGATTTTTTAAAAGTATGTTAGGTGGATTAATCATGATTAATTAGAGAAAAATGTGATTATTTACTAGTAATACTACTAATAATATATAATATAATTAATGTTTAGTACTACACATTAATTATATTATATATTATTAGTAGTATTACTAATATTATGTATGTGCAATTGTAATATTTTTGTAAGATTTTCGAATGCTTTTTAAAGATTTTTTAAGCAAAATGTCTTATGCTTACAAAAGCTGCATTTGTTTAATTAAAAATAGAAAAAAAAAAGCAAATTTGTGAATTTTCTCTTGTATTTTCACATATTTTAAAGTTTTATGGATTTTCAGCATCGTTACTACAGTCTTCAGAGTCACATGATCCTTCAGAAATCATTTTGATGCTGATTTGATACTAAAAAAATCTTAATATCAGTTGAAAACTTTCTTTCTTTCTTTCTTTCTTTCGTAACTGTGACATTTTTGCGGTATTATTTGATGAAGATGGCCTTTATTTAAAATACAGTTTCCACTCTTTCATAATTATTGTCACTTGGTTTTATGTAATGGACAGACCCTATTGTAACGGGGCGAACGAGACGTGAGACGTGCAGATCCATGTGCAAAGCTTTATTCAAAGATGTGGTCACAAACAGGCATAGTTCAGTTAACAGCAAACAGACATGAATGAGGCAAGACAAAGAGTATTCCTAGGACAAGCGTGGGTCGTCGATCGGCGAACAATATCCAACAGGGTGAGGCAGAGAGATAATCCACATACACAAGCAATAATCCAAGCGAGGAGCAAACAGAGTCCGAACGGCAAGGCAAAGGGTTAATCCAGGAAACACGGGCAAGAATCAAAACACGAGAAAACAGGCAAGGCAAGGCAAGACTATGACAACTAAGTGGGCTCCGTAGAGTAGCTATCGCTAGGAGAGTGATATACGCTATACAATACTCGGCGATCTGACTGAGGAAGTCCATGGCTTAAGTAAGCTGTGTGATCAGTGCAATCAGCTGTGTGTGTGTCGTCAGTGCAATGGATGATGGGAATTGTAGTCCGGGGGTGACGTGCAACAGTTAGTGTAGTGCAAGAGTCAATGTGGTGAGCGAGTGACCTCTGGTGGTGAGTAAACGGAAGTTCATAGACCGGATTCGTGACAGCTATATATGTATGTGTGTATATATATATATATATATATATATATATATATATATATATATATATATATACACGCACACACAAATACATACGTTTATATATATCACTGGGTCTCTCCATATAAATACATTAGGAAGATAAATAATGAATGTGATGCTACACTTTAATGGAAGATTGCAAACTGTCCCCCCATCATTTTTTCATGTCTAGTGCTTTATTGAATGGCTTCATGTCAAATCTAATCCTGCCTATGGCTTTTGCCTAATGTCAAGTGAGGTCAAAAGTCTTATTTTAGATATAAATGTTAATATTCATAAAAAAGTGACATTATTAGATAGCAAGGACAGTTCCTGAATCCCATCATGGAGGAGGTTCATGGGCTGCCTGCTAATTTCTCAGCAAACAGAGCAGCTGCTGAACGCTTTAAACAAAAGGTGAAGCTCTAAGCTTTGTCCTCCAGACACGGAGAAAATGACACAGACAGGCCTTTGGGAGTTTCTTGTGTACAAGGCTTGTGTACAAATAAGCTGCAATTAGCAGAATTTATGAGCTAGCACGCGGACCTGCTGAGGATCCGTTTCTGAGTTGACTACGCCTGTGGAGTGATGTGTAGAGCACATTTGGTCGAGGTCATCTGACAAATAAACCGAAAACATGCATCAATCAGCCTGAGGAATAATTTAGCTGTTAAGGCCTCAGAACATAAACTGCATAAAGTTTTTTAGCTCGGGTCAGTATGTTGTAGTGATTATGAAAGCTGTGGTTTATTCATAAAACATGAGCAGAACACATTTTATTGTAATTTGTCCGTAAAATCATTTACGATGCGAAGTTTTATGTTAGAATGGTTTTATGAACTACTTGTAATTCGATCTGCTTGGCTTTCATTGGGGATTATCTAATATATTTTTTGTGTGTTAAAATTGGGACCGTTAACGTACGATTGATTTTCTGAATTTACACAGCCATATTTCTGCTTGTGTTTCATGAATGGGATATGTGTGTTGCCATAGCCATGGCTTTAAAATTTCCGTACATATGTCGATGTGTTGAGCTATGGTGCTCACGCAGGCAACAAAGGTTCGAATCTGGTTCATGTTCCACCTGACTCTTTCAGCATTATATGTCCTTTGTAAACAAAACGAATGTCTGATAAATGTTTATATTGTTATGCAACTATTTTTACATGGTTAACATGGTTTAAAAAAAAATGTTTTACAAACAAAGTTTTGTGAACTATTTATGAACACAGAAATTCTTTCCTCTCATTGTTTTGCTCATGGGGTTGATACAAATTATTCTTGCATCCATTGTCAGAAGAATTTACACATTTGTCTTGCTCATAATGTTGTGGGAGCTGTAGCTTAGCGGTAGTGCTTACTTGTGGTACTCATGTGGGAAATGTGGGTTTGAATCTGGCTTGCAACAGTTCACCGTTATATTCCCTCTCTCGGTTATATTCTTCTGTTCCTCTTTCAAAATAATTAATTTGTGTAATTATATTTTCTTTTTAGTGTGAACTTTACTGCATTTATTAGCATTACATGTTATTATTGCATTAAATTGGCACGCAAATCATTCATAAAGACTTGTTTGTGCAAGAATTTATGCTACATATATATACACAGGCATTTGTTTTGCTCATGTTCCATGAGAAAGGCTCACTATGTGTGAAGAGAGAAGAGACACAGCCTAGCAGTTGCTGCACACTTGTGGTGCTCATGTGGGAAAAGTGGGTTTGAATCTGGTCCGCAACTGGTTTAAAATTACAGTACATTCCAGTTCTCTCTTTGCATATTTGGTCCTTGATGAACTGAGCAAATTACTGAATTATATATTTGTAGAGCTTTATTTAATTGCTTTCAATAGCAAATAATTGCTTTACATTTGCTCACTAATCATTCATAAAAGCATTCTTATTTCAGTTGAAATTATGCTACCTATATACAGACATTTGTTTTGCTCATGTGTCATGAAAGAGGTTCACTGTATGTACTGAGAACCACAGCCTAGCAGTTTCTGCACATGCTTATGGTGCTCATGTAGGAAAAGTGGGTTCGAATCTGACGTGCAACCAGTTTTCGGTTACATTCCCTATCTCTCTTTGCACATTCATTGCTCAGTGAACAAAACAAATATCTATGTAAATAATTTGTAGTACTGTTTTTGTTGTAATTCAATTGAATAATTGCATTCAGTTTACATCTAGTTTGCAACTAGTTCATAAAACTAGTTTACATCAGTTGTTTACTCAAGAATGTATGCAAAAATGCACATTCTCATGGTGCACATGTGGGAAATTTGAGATTGAATCTGGCTTGCAAATGCTTATTTTCACCCTTTCCTTCTATTATTTTATTTACTGCCTCCACCTTCCCTCAAAACAAGTCTCAATAGACTTTATTCAGCTTAGACACTATATTGAACTCAACATGGATGAAAACGAGGCTGTGACGGATAGACCTAACAGTTTTTACAGTGGTATGCCCTCAATGTCCAAAAATCATGCTTGCAAAATTGCTTTGTGGAGTTCTTGTCTACTGAAAGTTATTTTTGGAAAGATATTTCATCAGCTAAACAATCGATATGTTGTTAAACAACAGTACAATCCACTGAACGCCCTGTACTTCTATCCTTCACAGCTTCGTTTTCATTCCTGTCAGAAATTAAATATGACGCTACCCTGACTGAAGTCTATAGGCGCTTCAAAAAAGTGTGACGGTGTAAGCGAGTTGCTTGTTCTACGTTCACTTTGAGTATACTGGGCAAATCTTGATTTACCCAATCACAGAAGAAGTGACTGACTTCACCACCAGACTCCAGCCCTTAAGATGCCAACTTGGGGCATGCAGCTTGGGAGCTGCAGATAGGCCGAATGCTTGCTCCGACTCGAGAGTATGCAATGCCCAGGAGTGCATTAAAGACTTCAGCTGCATTTGTTGACTGGCTTAGGGCAGCTCTGCTGTAGCAGCTTAATGATAACGCCTTATCTCTTTCTTAACACTTATTTTCTAGTGGGCAAGACAGACCCGGACTCACTTCCTTTGCAGTCTGCCGAGTGGAAGGAAACAAAGTTTAAATGAGCTATAACTATGTAAGGTTAGCCGATGCCCGTGGCAAAATTAAATGTTCTGCTGACCTTTGTCCTTGTAGCTACACTGTGGATGAAAGCCTCATTACACCACAAACCTATTTAGATGAGGCATGTTATTAGCCTTGATGGCAGACAACAAGGACAGACTCAAAAGACTCTTCAGGATCCGGATTGATAAATGTTATTGTTTGTCTGCTGATGGCGAGCGGTCTGATTAAATGCTAAGCTGCCTCATGCGAAGAATGTCAAGTAAGGATGCTAATGATTTTGTAAGGGATGCAGAACTTTTTCCACATAAATGTGTTGCAGCCTGTTTGCACCAAGGCTGATCATGCAATAATAGTAATGTATCTAAAAAAATGTTCATATGCTGTACCTGAGATGTAATTGCTCAGAGAAACTGGTCAAACTAGTTACTACCAGCATACTTGCATCGTATTAAAAAAAAAAAAAAAAAAAAAAAAAAAAAAAATGAATCCAGCTAACAAGCAACATGTTCAGAACGTTTTCTAACATTCTGGCAAGGTTCTCTCAAAGTTATGAACAAATGTTCTTTTCAGTAATGAAAAAATAACAAATATTCTTTCAGTGATGGTAATAGGATGTCTGTTCAAAGTTATCTGATCTTTAATTATGTTCTCAAAATATTAGCACAAAAAAAAACATGAATGTTTGTAATTGAGCAGTTCCTGGTAGTCACTGACCTTCACAGTACTTTTTGTTCATATTACAGAAGTCAGTGGCTACCGGCAACTGTTTGGTTGGCAACATTCTTTAATCTTCTTTTGTCTTCTTGTGTAAAAATGCACAAATTAGATCATATGAATTCATAGAAATTAGCCATCAATTCATCAAAATATAAAATAGTCATTAATTGCCATGCAAATATGTTGGAAACACCAACAGCCTTGGTACTGTTTGTACATTATCGGTACATAAGTGTGTTTTTTGGTAGATGTAGCTTGTTTTTTGGTAGTGTAGCAATAATCAAGACAAAGGAACTTTGCTTTTCAGGTAATGTTACGGATTACCTGATGCTATCGCTAATGGTGATACTTTTTCCTTTTCAGGTTTCGACGCCTACTTTACTTCACGCACTCTAGAGAACAACAGAAGGAACGTCTGGTTCGCTGAGTTCTGGGAGGAGAACTTCAACTGCAAGCTCATGAGTTCCTCCAAGAAAGAAGACACTAGCAGAAAGTGCACAGGTAAACGTTAACAGCTAAATTGTACCTAAAAAAACACCTCGTGCTATGACATGCAGGTTTTTTCCTGCAAGTTGATGGTAAAAATCTGGTAACTATATGGTCTTTTGAAACATGGTAACTGATCTAAGTTGATCTTTAGTGCAATTAGTGACAACAAATTAGCAATTAGCGACAACAAACCAACTACTAGTTGGTAGCTGGTCGTACAGTACTTGTTTAAGGTGGTCAAGCTGGTTCTTGGTAACTGGTTGTCTGCCTAATGACCAGCTTGGACCAGTTAATAACCGGCTTAAACCAGCTAGTAACCAGATACAGTGTTCAAAAATGAAGCAACCAGCTTTAGCTAGAATTTTCAGCAGGGAATTATAAACCTGCCAGTCTATATTAAGACACTTGCTGCAGTGATTGAAAAAGTATGAAAGTTACCACTGTTTCCCTAGTTTTTTTTTTGGCTAAACCTGAAGAACCCTGTCAGGCTCATTGACTCCAGCTTATTAGCATTGCATTTCTGAATACAAAGCACATTCTCCTCTGTAACGGAGCTTTCAATTACATAAGCTTCCACCAGCTCATCATGGCTTGTTCAGGCTGACTGGTTCCCAATTCCCAGTCAGCTACAAGACAGAGTACACGTGCATCAAGATTGTCAACAAAAATTCGAGAATATTCATAACAGGATACCAGAAGCATGCATGCAAGATTGCATGCAAGTTTTCCTCTCTTATCTTTAATATTTTAGGTGTAGCTTTGGATGCAGTAATCCAGGATTGAGTAGAACATTACATGTAATTGTGTAATGATATGCGTAATTACTGAAGTACTATTTCTAAGTCGTGAAATCATTTTGAAATTGTGTACGCCTGTATTTTGTCTTGTAGCCTGTGGTGAAGTCAATAAAAGCACAAGGGGTAAACACTCTAGAGTATCTAAAGTAATTAATATAGGAATCAATACTATTGACTACGTGCTAACAAAATAAAAAGCATGACAAATAAATTGTTACCTAGAATTGTTCTGTATTGCATAATCTGTCCCTTCACATTTCTTTGAGGAATATGATGCTTGTCCAGAGATATTTATTGATATTTGAACCAATTTAAACGGTGACAACTCGGTTAATTGACTAATGACATCCACAACTGTCACATAGGAAAACAGGACAGCATGCAGCGACTGGTTTTGCTTCAGGATAGATTTTACAATAATGACCCTGTACCAAAACTCTTTATTGCGCAAAATTGAATTTAACTTGTTTGATTCTCTCAGCAGCTAATAATTCACTACATAAAACACCAAAGGCCAATGTGGTCTAGCAGCTCTAATAAGCTTAACCAAAATAGTCTACCAGGTTAAAATGAGGTCTACTAGATGGTACTTGAGGTGTTCAGCTATTTAAGACCACAATGGACCAACACACATCAGGTAGAAACTATGCAACTGCCGCCTACACCTTATATCAAGTTGGTAGTAACATAGCACCAGCATCAGACAGACTCGCCCACAGATCGCCCACAGTCTGTTCGCAAACCGTCTGATGCACATTGTACAAAGATGTCAAGAACTTACTGAAAAACACTAGCCTAGCCTTGTTTTTTAGTCCGCATCTTAAAATCATTTTGTGATTTCGATGGAGGGGAAAACCAACGAAAAAATTGTGAGTGGGATAGTTTTGAGTAACAGTTGGGCAAGTTTTGTTTCATAGACCTGGCAACCCTCGTACCAACTTTTTTGTATATTTTCACCAACTAAACAGCATGTAAAAACGTGATAAATTCAGATTTTTGATTTTTTTTTTTTTTTGGCCTTTCTCAAACTTTCTTTGCTGAGTGGCCAGTGTTTGGCTAGAATAAGTTGAAATACAAGTAGCAACGTAACTATCGTTTCGCATTTCAGATAATATCAGCCAAATTACCATACAACGGCTCTTAAAAATGGTGAAAATTTCTTGCATGTTACATTGGCGTTCACACAGCAGCAGGATACCGTTGACAGTCCTATTTTTTTAACACTAAATATGGTTGTACATTAGTTCCTAAATGCAACCATGCACCAAACACAAATTTTAAGAAGTACGTTTAACTTGTTTTTCTATAAAATGAAAACATTTTTAAAACAAGATATTTTTACTTTTGGAACTCCGCTGTGCACGATACAGAGAGCGCGACCATCTAATGTAGAGACAGAAATGACACGCCGTCGTGTAAATAAGATAATAAAAGAACAATGTATAGACCTGTTCTATAAGAAAGGTAACTTTAAATGTCTTCTGTTGCGATCTGGCACTTTAGAGAAAATTAAATTAAATTAAATTAACCCTAGGCACCCCCTAATATTCATCCTGCTTTAAAGAGCTTGAGCATTTAAAGACAAAACTGCAATGCACGCTTATAATAATAATAATAATAATAATAATAATAATAATAAAAATGTTATCGGCTATTGGTGTCAACACTAATATAGTTATCGTTATATTCATTGTTATCATTCTTGGTGTGAAAGCACCTTTAGACTTGTTTTATGCAATAAATATTTGTTTCATTTACACTACTTTTGTTTGTTTTATTTACAAAGTGTTGTCTAGCGCTAATATTTTTTTATATACACTGACACCTAGTGGTGTGGATGAAGCATCGCTAAATGTTTTTTTTTTTTTTTTTTTTTTTCATTTGTGGTTCTGATAACTCACCCAGATAAAGATACAAGCTGTAGTCATCCGAAAGTTACAGATCCAGACACTGTTTTCCACCAGTTTATGGTCTCTGTGAGACGTGGCCATTGAGAAATCTCGTTTATTGAGTGTCCTGTCTGCTCCGTGAGTCTCTGGACAACGAGGTGAGATATTCAAGAGCTGGAGGTGGCGGCAGTTTCTGTCAGCGACAGCTGGCAACGACAGTCTACATCGCCCGGAGACGCCGTCGGTGTGAGGGCCAATTTACAGACATCAAGGGCCCGAGTATGTGATGAGAGAGAAAGCACATGGTGTCGTCTCTGGAACAACAGTGTGTGCTGGGGGGCAAAGGAGAGGCAGGTCTGATGGATGACATGGGAGAGGCGAGAGAGGAGTTGGCTGTTGTCCAGGATCACGATTGTACAGGAGAAGATGCAATTAAAGAGGGCTGGACTGGAAAGTCACTGTGAATTTATAATCAGTTTTTGGGTTTCTCTGACGTGCTCCTGCACGCAGGTCATGACGTGTGTGGCACACTCGCCACCATTAAAAAGACGTAATGGGATTGTTAGCAGCAATATTAATAGCCTTAACTGTCAGTTGTTGGTGTCTTGTGCCAAAATGCAACAAGACACCAGATGCACAGTATGTTTTCCCGTAATAATAGCTAAATGCCTTTAAAACAAGTTATTTTTTCTTAATTTCATTTACATTATTTTTTGTTTTTATTTTTTAATATACACACACACACATATATGCTTATTTGCAAATGTCTTATGTTTAAAAACGTTTCCTGCAATACTCTTTAAGAAAAGCATGTATGTTTTGCAGTTTTTCCCCTTTCCTCTCTATGTTGGAATGAAATTGGGAATACATTTAAAGCCCTTTTTTCGGAGTGAAGAGCCAGAGTTCAGTGTCCTCTGGGCTCTGGAGTGTTTGAATTTAGACTCGCAAAGGCACTTCATGAAAATGACAGCTTCTCAGTCCCCTCACAAAAGAAAACATAAACGGAAAATTGCCGAACTCTACCTGCAGAATTGCTGTTGTTATAGGAATTTTCAATAGAAATGTTCAGAGAGAATGATACACTTGTGTTTTGCAGCCTTATACTAAATTCTCCTTATGGAACTTTGTACAGCTCTGGATTCTGTGTGTGAAGCAGTGTTATGTTAGCATTGTTGATATAGATTTTGTTAATATCTTGAATTGGGTTTTATTTTTATATTTTGATGTAGTTTTCATAATTTTTTTCATTTTTTTTTTTTTGTTGTTAGTTCATTATAGTTTGTTAGTCTGTCTGTATAGCTTAAAGTCTGACTTTAAAAAATTAACATTTGTCACCCAATCACTGATTGTAATAGTTTTGTTTTAAATTTTTGTTCTTTGTGCGAGTCTCCGTTTGTTGTATCGGTAACAAACAAGCGCTTCTTGTGTAGGATGTTCTGTTCTGAGGAAACGGGGACACCCTGATTCGTTCCTTTCCATTTTTTGACCTCTTTCAGCAGGCGCCAATCAGCCCACAGACATCTATTCACCATAATTACATGCTGTGTTTATCTATGTAGCACATGCTCCAGGATCGCTTCCATTTTCAGCGGCGGGTTTTGCAGAATTATAGCTTGATAATAATGAGAGTGACAGCCATTGCCTAGCACATCAGAAGCAAAAAACCGCCCATACGTCCATCGATCCATCCATCTATATGAGGCTTTATTGTTCTGACTTGACAAGATCAAAGCAGCTCTCGATTGAACTAGAATGATAAGCATACCGAACCTTCACATGTTTGCTGGTTTATTATTCACACCTGTAACCATTGGGATTTTGAAAGCTCTGCAATGATGTTCTGGTTCAGTTTAGTCCACCAGCAGTGTCACGATTTCTTTTTTAGGGAGGGACGCAGTACCTTTTAAAACTTTTATTCCCTACTTAAGCAGAATCAAGCTACCTAATTATCTCTGAAATGCCTAATAGGTATTTTGGAGATCAAACGGAATCTTTTGCGAGGAGTGGTGGATGGCGAGGCGCTCTGTTTGCGCTCATGAATGGCTGCATCGGTTTGTTTTAGAATAAAGGATTGTGGGTAGAGTTGCCTCAGGCTGGCGCCACAGTGGGTCCACATCTCTCAATTATCTCTCACATGGAGAACTAAAAATGATCATTTTCTTTTTGCAGTTTGCAGACGCAGACTCAGGGGGCAAACACACGGGATGCATCTTTGCATTCCAAAACAGCTAGAATGCAACAGAATCCCAGCTAACAGGAACATTCTTAGAACTTTGGCTTCAAAGAACGTTCAAAAGTAACTTTCCCTCAATATTTGAAAAAAAAAAAAAAAAAAAAAAAAAAAAAATTTAT